>JAHBMJ010002337.1:0-20432 GCA_018398765.1 Chromera velia | reverse complement strand
TCAAATCAAATCAAATCAAATCAAATCAAATATAATTAAATCAAACATGGTCACTATATAACACTTTGTAATATAATTAAAATTTAAGTTGTCTAAATTGTATCACATTATTCAGATTCATAACAATACATAAATCTAGATATAAATAAGTTCAAAGTTGTTATGAATTAGTTTTGCCAGTATATAACATTAATGACCTGAAGTTTAATAAATTTATGTTTTATACCATACGTAGTTAAAGTTCAAATTGAAGTTTACCTTATCATGTTCATTTTTTTATAACACTCTCGGGCATATCGACATACATGACACATCGACCTACACTCGGATCGATCCAAAACCACAAGTGTTATACAACCAAAATAGGTAGGAATGCATCAAAACTGGTCTAGACGACAGTCCCAGAACCCCAGCTACCCAACGACAAACCGCTTTCCAGACCAATAAGACCCCTGCGCCCTCATGCCGAGCGATGCATGACCGAGGGTGACGAGTCGCAAGCACATGAATATCACCGGCAGACTCGCGCCACAGGCATACAGACAAAAACCCCGTCAGCACGGACAATCCACGATCAAATGGGAAAAGGCACATCGAAGGAAACTTTTTTTACTTCCGTCCACCCCGTCAGACTGAATGAACCCTCAACTCAGTGGTTCAGGCCCTTCCCCGCTGCTGCTCGACCAGTCTTTCACGTCCCGCCTTCTTCCCCATGCAAAGATGCTTGTGAGTCTTCCAATCAGCTCTCTGGCACTCGGGATTGCAGTAGAGCCGGTTCTTGCACTGTCCACACCTGCATGAAAAAAGATCGAGGCAGGCAAAGGCAGGCACAAATGGACACTCTGCGTTGGTTTCGCATCAATTCCTAAGGCTTTGCAGTCGAGTTTTCTAAAGACAAATATACCAAGACGTGAACAAACGCAAATAGAGAGCAACAAGCGTGGAGGCGCAAGCACAGACAAAGCTATAGGTTTCACACAAAAGTACAAACAAAGGCAGAGGCGGAGAGACGACAAACAATTCTTCTAGCTTCTTTCCGCCGAGCACCCTGTTTGTCCGCCTACCTCTTCAGTTCCACCCCGCTCTTTCCGCAGCCATGACACTTCTGAACATCCACAGCTCCAAGCTTGGAGAAGATCAAGTTCTGCTCGGCTTTTCTGCTTTCTGGCTGCGGTCGGAACTTTGAATTCAATTCGTGACTCGTGGGGTGGCACAGGTCCGGGAAGTGAACTTTCATGAGCTGTTGAAGGATGTTTTGCGCTCGGGACACTTGAACTGCCCTCTGCCTGCAAACCAAAACACATATTCACGCTGAGAGATGCCTCCGTGTCTTTGACCAGGCTGCATGACCACCCTGATAGGAAGAAAGACACTCCTCCTCTGAAGAAAGTGCCTTGGAGGAAGAATCGACTGAATGGAGTCACGACACTCATGGACTGGCTGTTTTGCCCAATCGGCGCAAGGAGAATGGCTGCATCTGAAACTGGATGACTGACTGTTTGGTCCCAAGAATCTTCGCGCCGGCGCCCTTTTCGATCATGGGGATCACGTCTGAGTAGAACAGCTTCACGATCCCGTCATTGAGGAAGAACAGCCTGGTCAACTCGAGTGGGTCCTTCTGCTGCTGTAGAATGCTGGCGAGCTTGAAGAAATACCTCTCTGCCTTTTTGAACCATCTCGCTGCCTCGCACTGTACCTTCTCACACGTGCTGTTGGCTTCCATCAGATCGATCATTCGGTTTTTGGCGTTCAGCCCCGCATTGTGCCAGAGAGCAGAGCATGATCTGTAGCTAGGCACGTGCGTCAGAACTTGTGAGTAGAGATCCGCAGCGGAACGGTCTTGCAGGCTGTTGGACGGGTTGTCAAAGAAATCGCAAACATCAATCGCGCTTTCGAAGAGTTTCACAAGATACCCCTTTGTGTAGCAATCGACGTTGAGCAAGCGTGCGGCCAGGGCCTTCACAAACGCGGACTCTTTTTTGGGTTCTCCGGCAAAAGTTACGAATGTGGACATCGGTTGATGCAAGGCCTCGACAGCGAAAGCCGCTGCACGTTGCTGCATCTTTGCGATCGCAATATTGGTAGCCTTCGAAGTCTTTCCGATGCCTCTCTGGACTCTCATCGCAGAGCCGTGTATCATGAGGGCTGCGGGCAGGCTTCGGGCTTCAATGGCGATGTCAAGTGCTTGGGAAAGAAACAAGACTTTGTTTTCAGTGCCAAGAGGTTCCTCATTTTTCGAAAACTTGGAATCGGGCTTGCTTGGCACCTTCAAGAGATCGATGAAAACGAGCATGTCACCAACATCGGCTGAATTGGATGGGGCTTTCATGATGTAAAGAATGATGGAGTAGACGGCCTCAGTGCCAGGATCCACGCCGGGGATACCTTCGTTTGTTGTGATCGCGAGACCACAATCAAGAGGGAAATCAGTGGCGGTCTTCAGAGCCTCGGAGCGAGAGGGCTCGTCAATTGAAAACCAGTGCAGCTTCATGTCGACAAGACGCACTGAAAGTGTTCTCGCAGGACAACAAAGAGATGGTTACTTCCACCGTCACAACTGTAGAGGCGGATGAAAGGCACAGTGCGGTGGAGACACAGCTACAAGTTTCACTGAAGGCCTGTCTCTCAGTTGTGAGTTGCTTTCGATCTCGAACTGCAAATTTCGAGCCTTGCAGATCGACTTCACTTGTTCGACAGTTTGGACGATGTCCCGTTGCAAGAAGGCGCCGTCGATGAATCTGTTCAGTGAGATTCATGAGTTGGTTCGATCGAGATGTATATCGATTTTGTGCATGTGTATACCGTATATTTCATCATACTTTGCCCACCGGGGTTTCGGGTCCTCCACCTAAACATACCAAGTTTAAAAAAACTCTAGATAAATCCATGTAAAGAGCCTGCCCAAAAATGAGGGGGCACTCATGCATTGCAGCCTACAAGAAGCGTGCACTGCCTCAGTCATAGCTCAGGATTCCTCAATCTAACCTAGAGAGAGAAAAGAGTCGTCAGCCTCCCGGGTGGACGGTCTGGTGGGTGCCCTGCAGAAAGAAGAAAGTGACACATATGGACAGAGGGGCATGTAGGGAGACGGATGGGCAAATCTTTCAGTTCTTATCACTCCAATAAAAATTTGATGGAAAAGGCTATTCTATGGACCCCCCCGACCTCAAAGATGTAATCAGCAACTTTGGAGACCCCCATTTGGTCACTTGAGCTATGACCCAAGATCTCCTCCTACCTCGACTTTGCACGATCTCTCCAGCCAGAAAAGAGACGGCAGAGAAATACATGCACAGGCGGCCCCGGAAGGCAGTGCGAAAGTGGGCAAAGTATGGGTAAATCTGGTATCTGAAGAAAAATTCATATGGGAGGTTATAGAAGGAGGCAGGAGGCAGGGACAGCATATGAACAGGAAAGGGTCTCATGGTATACAGAAAACAAAAAACGCCATCTCTGGCCAGGAAAGCATGGCACAGCCACACAGAGCAGAATGAAAGATACAGAGGGGGGGGCACGTCTAGCGCTTTGCTGACCTGCCTTCCTCTCTCACCACAGAGAAGAGGAGAGATGCCGAGGGAGTGCACCTGCAGAGGGCATGCATGCACCAATATATACACTGAGTGACAGGCCCCTGCCGCTAGTAAATTTAGCCAAGGAAGAGAAACAAACGAGCACACCGTATATTTCATTATACTTTGCCCACCGGGGTTTCGGGTCCTCCACCTAAACATACCAAGTTTAAAAAAACTTCAGATAAATCTATGTAAAGAGCCTGCCCAAAAGTGAGGGGGCACTCATGCATTGCAGCCTAGAAGAAGCGTGCACTGCCTCAGTCACAGCTCAGGATTCCTCAATCTAACCTAGAGAGAGAAAAGAGTCGTCAGCCTCCTGGGTGGACGGTCTAGTGGGTGCCCTGCAGAAAGAAGAAAGCAACACATATGGACAGAGGGGCATGCAGGGAGACGGATGGGCAAATCTTTCAGTTCTTATCACTCCAATAAAAATTTGATGGAAAAGGCTATTCTATGGACCCCCCCGACCTCAAAGATGTAATCAGCAACTTTGGAGACCCCCATTTGGTCACTTGAGCTATGACCCAAGATCTCCTCCTACCTCGACTTTACACGATCTCTCCAGCCAGAAAAGAGACGGCAGAGAAATGCATGCACAGGCGGCCCCGGAAGGCAGTGCGAAAGTGGGCAAAGTATGGGTGAATCTGGTATACCTGCAGGCTGGGAGATTGCAGAGGCAATCTGATACTTCGTGACTGTGGGCGCAAAAAAAAAACTCGCGTTGTTCCGGGTTTTTTTTTAGTGCGCGTGCATTGAATCGCGATGATCGACGCGAGATCAATCATCGGATCACTAAGGGAATAGCACCTTCATGCACCTTCTCCAATCATCATCATCTGCCCGCGCGCAACTTTTACTTAATTTCTCCTCCCCCACGTTTTTACTTGGTGAGGGTAGCTCAACCTGCCCGGTTATAAAGCCTTGAGGTACTTCGCAGTCTCTGCATATATGCATGTTTCGGCCTGATGGCTTTGATTAGTCTTGATAAGGCTGTTTACCTACCCTAATCTACTACAGTTCTAATTTTTATTCTTAGTTCAATATCTCTATCTTCCACCAGATTACACCAGATCATATACCAGATCAATAACCCTCATGTCTTTATTCAAGGTAATCTAGATCGGTTTCTCATAGAACAATAAAAAATCGGTATGTGTATTAATATTAATTAATATAATAGTACGTAAACTAGCGTAAACTAACGCAAAGAACAGTGTTTTAGTAACAGTTAATTTTTTATATCTACAAAACATAAATAAAATAAAAGTCGTACATCAAGCTTTTTAATTGAAAACCATAAAAACCTCTCTAGACCTAACTAGTACTTGAAAATTCAGATCGCATTTTTGGATAAGCTTGAAAGTCCGCGCCGCAGGCATGGATCATTTATAGTGTCTTGAAAGCCAAAGCCGCATATCTGGACGGTGCCTTGACCATCTATGCCGCAGGCGTAGACGGTCTCTTAAAAAAAGATGCCGCAGATAGAGATGATCTTGGCAATGATTATATTTTTTTAAGTGGCACTTAGGTTCAGGGAGGTTACCATAAATAAAACTATATTATATTAACTTCACCTTCTTTATTAATTGATGCTTATGAGTAGTACACCAGTCATACTCTGTGTTAAACGGTTTCTAACTCTATAATCAACTCAATACTACCTTATTAGTTGTAGCCTTAGATAGTCATTAAATTATATCAATTCAAGGCCTTGTACTAAAAAATTTTAATTAAAAAAAATCAAGGACCTCATTTTTTTTTTTTAATTTTAGAATTTTAGAACAAAATCAATAGAAAATTGATCATTAAATTCATCATTATTGCAGGGTTATGATCTTTACTGATCGAAAACAACCCTTCGCTGCCGGTAATTACCGGTCTCAGCCGTCTACCGGCACCCTACAAAAAGTTATAGAAATGTTATAAAAATCTGATAGAAATCAATAGAAATCTGATAGAAATGTCATAGAAATCTCGATATAGAAATTAGGACCAAATTTCTATAATTTATAGAAATCTCACCGGATTTCTATATATTTCTATAAATATATAGAAATCGATAGAAATCTGATAGAAATCCTATAGAAATTATGGCCTGATTTCTATTGATTTCTATCGATTTCTATATGTTTATGGAAATGTATAGAAATCTGGTCACATGAGACGGCCAGAAAGAATCAGTTACAGGCGAGTGAGAGAGGACAGGCAGACAGAGAGAAACAAGCAGAAACGAGGGAGAGCAGCCAGCCAGCCAGAGGGATTCAGTCAGGAACGAGTACGAGCAGCCAGAAGCCCAAAAAGAAATTCAATCAGTCAGGGGCGAGTGAGAGCGGACAGGCAAATAAAGAAAATCACTGACAGCTAGGGCCCAGAGGCAGGCGAGAGCAACCAGTTTAAGACAGACAGATAAAAACAGTCAAGAGCGAAGGAAAGCAGACAGGCAGCTAGAGAGAATCAGCTAGAGACAAGCAAAAGCAGGCAGGCAAACAGAGAGAAACAGCCAGAGGCGAGAGACAGAGGACAGGAAGATGAAGAGCATACATCCACTACCACAGCCACTCATACACCTAAGCAAACAGGAAGAGAGAACAACCAGACATAAATGATAGGTAGACGGGTATCAGTCCTTTCATTGTCTTTGTTTTCCTCCTTCTCCTCCTCCTCCTCCTCCTCCTCCACCTCCTCCTCCTCCTCCTCCTCCTCCTCTTCCTCCTCCTCCTCCCCCCCCTACTCGTACCCCTCCTCAGCACCCCTCGGCGACTCGCATCGCACAGCATCGTCCTCTTCAGCCGCTTCCGCATCGGCCCGCAACGGAAGCGACTGGTTTTTCACAGCGGACAGATGGAGCGCAGGGGTAGCCGCCGGAACGGAGAAGAAAAAGAAATAGCAGCAGGAACCCGATCCCCTCCAGAGATACTGGCACCAGCTATGGTATGCAGATGATGCGTCAAATACTGGCTGGTTGCGCCAGTTGAGAGTGTGGCTGCGGGAGTTAGTCACGAGGGGGCCAGCGGCAGGTTATGTAGTGGAGGTTGACAAGTTGATCCTCGCAGTGCTTCCAAAATTTATACAGAAAGCCAAGGAGATTTTTGCAGAGTTTTCCACCTGCAGATAGTAGAGGGGACACGTCTCCTAGGGGGGCATGTAGGCATGGCCGTACACAGAGAAAAATGGGTACAGGAGAAAGTGAAAGAGTGGGCCAGAAACGTGGAGAGAGTCACAGTAGTAGCAGAGTTTGCCCCGATAAAGCATACGTAGCCTAGCTGTTCCAAATCCTTGCAACACGAATAGAAGTTTATGATATGAGTAATGCCAAGGGTGGGGGGACTGGGAGGGACAGATGGGGCAGCTGGAAGGCACGATTAGAGACCGCCTCATCCCTGCCCTGATGAAAGGACGACAGAACAGAGGGCCCCCCACCCAGCACGATGTGTGGCTGAGAGAATCTTTTGATATTGCCGCCCTCCCTGTCTGTTTGCTAGGCTTAGGCATCCCCAAACCCACTGAAACAGTAGACAAGGACCACAAGACCTCAGCAGCAGCCAGTGAAGCGATCACAGAGGCCATCCTTCGTGGAGAAGATATAGACGCAGACGAACACGTGAAGCGGGGGCAAAAAATGAGGGCAGCCCACAAGGAAGCAGTCAAAGAAGCAGTGGAGAAGGAGTGGGAGAGGTTAGGCAGCCAGTCTAGGCCGGCAGACAATGAAGACCAGTGTGAGGAAGTCAGGCAGTCAAAGGAAAAGAGGCAGTCAGGATGGCTGACGGTCACCCCCCTAAAGGAGCACGGAATAAATCTCAGCCCAGATGAGTTCCGGGATGTGATGACAATCCGATATCAGGGGAGGGTAGGGGGGGACTCCGAGAAGAGCAGATACGAGGGATGTGGGGGAGGGTGTAATCTGTAACATGCCCTTAACTGTCTAGTAGGGGGCCTGCCAACGCTGCGACATGACGAAGTCAACCGCACATGGGCGAGTCTCGCAGCGGAGGCATACCTAGCAGGCGTGGTCCATGCAAAGGAGCCGATCATTAGAGAGGAAGGGGAGGTACAGGGATGTCCAGCGCTAAGGGGGGATTTCCAAGTCTGGAAAGCCTACGCTCCACAGAGGCTGACAATTTTCGATACCAGGGTAATAAACCCACACGCCGCCTCGAGGGAGAAGGTGACCTGGAATCAAGCCCTCAAAGCAGCAGCAGAAGAAAAGAAGAGGAAATATGGGCAGACAAGCATAGACAGAGGATGTGATACCACTTCACTCGTGAGTGCGGTCGACGGCACGATGGAGGGGGAGGCAAGGATGTTCTTGAAGAGGTTGGCCGAGCGATTGAGTAAGAAATGGAGGCAACATGTGAGCAAGACATGCGGCCGGATCCGACCCTGATTGCAAGCGCATGCATTCGGGGGACCAGAGGAGTGCAGGAGGAGGGCTGAGAGGAAGGAGGAATAGGCAGTGTGCTGGTCATGACAAAGGGATAAGAAGTACTTAGCAAATCCCAAAGTTGGAAGGAGGAGAGTCAAGCTTGAGGTCACACGAGCGAGAGAGCTAGCAGCGAGAACAGTAAACAGGATAGAAGGAAAAGGCGGAAGAAGAATAGGCTAGACGTTAGAAATAAACTTTAAGTCAATGACTATGACATTTCTATTATATTTCTATTGATTTCTATTAGATTTCTATAACATTTCTATGAGCTTTCTATAAAATTTCTATAACTTTTTTAGGGTAATGGAGATAATTTCTTATAACCTTCGATCACCTACAGATTGAAGTGCTTTACTAACAGCTTTAGTTTTATAAAATTCTTAAAAAAAAAAATAAGACCTTCATTTTTTAATTTTTTTTTAGAATTTTATAGTGCAAGGCCTAGTATCAATTCCTAGATCAATTCACTAGACGAGTTGCGATTTCAGCCAGATTTGAATTACTTAGCATAGATCAATGCATGTGTAACTTAACACTGTAAGCTTTCGCAAAGGCGGTTACTGCTGAGGATAGAAGCCTCGCCTCGCTGCAATGGGCATCCGTCTGCCCCCCTTCTTGAGCCAGTTGGGGTCGATGAAATCGGGGGGTGGTGCTTCCTCCTCTAACTGCAGACAGTCGTTTGTACCACAAGGCAGGCAGACAAACAAACATGGAGACCAGAACAAAAGCACAGAAGGCAAAGAGAGATCCTTTCAAGCGCCAGATGAGAGTCCGCAGAATTGTTCTGACAGGCATGACCAGAAGAGGTGTGGGTGAGGTCGCATTACTCCCCCCCCAAATCTCACTTCACCACTGTTCTACAAAATATACGGTACATTCTTGAGAACCAATCACAACACACGCTGAACAACCCTATACCAGATGCCCAATTTGTTTCCATCGATCCCCTCGTGAGCCAACCAACAGGAGGCCCTCCAAACGATCAACGAAAACACGAACTTTCAATCCAAGCACTAACAAACCTTCGAGTGTTCATACGCCCACGCGACCTCTTGAGAATTCACGTCATACTCCCGGGCAAACCGGACCGTCCCGTCCTCAGGCAAAAGGCCCTGCATGTACGCACAAACGTGGGGTTTGTGCGTTTTGGAAAGCTCAGCAGGCAGGCAGAGATCTCTTATGCAAGCTCACAGGAAAGACAGACAAAGAAGAAGCGATGTCCAGAGATCTGAGTTCCTGGTGCCGCAGACAAACCATGTCTGAATTATGCAACAGACACAAGAAGCAACAATTGAACAGTGTCGACAGAATAACATTTCTCCCAGTCTTGCCTTCCTTCCTTCCCTCCCTCCTACCCTCCTTCCTTCCTTCCTTGCTTGCTTGCTTGCATGCAAGGCCTGCAGTCTCTCTTTTCCAGTTCGGGAGACAGAGACGCACACAGGAACCCGTCCACAACACTGAGGGCAGCACTGAACCTTCGAAGGAAGTGAGGAGAGAGATACCGACCACGAGGTCCCTCAAGTACATCGATGTGAACGGAGGACTGTAGTCCAGTTGAGAGACGTCGACCTGCTAGGAAACACAATAAATAGACAAACAACAAAACAAAAGATCCGCATGACGCATGATCCTATGCTGGGTGGGCAAGTGAATGAGTGGGTGAGTGAGTGCTTGAGGGAGGCCCTCTTTCGTCCATCCCGAGCTGTCCCCCTCTCTCTACCTGCGCCTGGACCCGCCGAGTTGCGCGACCTCTCCCCTCTAAGTGACATGTAGGCGCATCAAATAAAGGAAAAGCCATCGAAAATGCGAATGAAGGAGATAACAGGGGGAGGAAAAACTGGCCAAACAAAAAAAAAGACGAAATCGGAAGGAAACCAGAATGACTGGAGAATCTTCAGGGCCCGTTGAATGTCAAGAGCAACTGAAGTGGAGGACACACGCCAAAGCATGCACACACGCGCATACGCACAGACGCACGGTCGCGTGCGCACACATACAGAAGGGCAGGCTTGCACAATCACTCAGACACGCAAAGGTAAGACAGAAGGACAGAGACGAAGTAACAACAAAAAAAGACAAACAGACGAAGTCGCCGACTTGAAATGGAGGAGGGATACATTCTCCGACAACTTCACACTTCACTGTTGGCATTGCGAGCTCGACATGCACCCCTGCAGAAAAAGAAAGGCAAGAAAAGAAAAGAAAGGGAATTCAAATGAGGGCGCAGACAGAAGGAAGAAAGAAAAGAAAATGCCCAGACGAGGAACACTTTATGACAGAGAAAGGGATCGAGGAACACCGGCAGGCAGAAAACCGTAGTGGCATGCCACCAGACCGATCGAAAACAAATGATCAGAACGTCTCGGTAAAACAAACAAACAAACAAACAAACTGAAACTGCGCTCCTGAAATATAGTCCAGACTGCTCGTCGCAAGACAGGCCAGGAATCCGTGCACAGGTGAGAATATCGACTGCGCACTGTTTCTCCTGTCCCCCTTTCTGTGCATCTGTCTGTTTGTTTGTCTTTCTTCTCTCGGACCTTTTCTGTATGCGGGCGAGTTGAGGAGTCCGATCATGGTCAACGGGATCGGCACCACCGTCACATTTCCTGCCGTGTGTCTGGCTAGTCGGACGAAGTACAGGTGTTTGTCAACTGCATGCATGAATCGAGGAACAGAAAGAGGAATGAAGAAGAGACCCGTCTCGATGCGGCTGGGGGACTTTTTCTTTTAGGGCAGCTCGAAGTTCCGGAAGGAAAAGTGGGCATAAAAACACAGGATCTTGGACTGAAACAAAGACACGCAGGCACAAGACAAAGACTGCATTTGGTTAATCGATAAGAGATGCAAGTGAAGCCGAAAATGAGGCGACTACCCCCAAAACTCTCCCTCTCTCTCTCTCACACACACACACACACAGAGAGAGAGAGAGCGAGAGCGAGAGAGCGAGAGATAGATAGATAGAGAGAGAGAGAGAGAGAGAGCGAGAGAGAGGGCAGAGTGCAGAACTCCGTGTGTTTCCTATCTTCTAAAGCAAAGGCAGAGGCCCTTCAGCCGACCTACCAGGATCTGCAGACACATGAGACACCACGCAGCTCTCCTCGACAGACCCCACGTGCACCTTCACCAGCCGACCGGAGAACACTGCAGGCAGGCAGAGAGAAGGAAGCAGGCAAACAAGCAGACGTGCACCAACAAGACAGACGGGAGAGTAGCCTGGGCCTATCGAACAAAGAAAGAAAGAAAGAGAAAAACGGTGTCGGTACAGTGACACGATAAGGTTGTAACTGAAGAACAAAAATCGGGCATATGGGAAAAACCACAGACTCCGTTGTCAGTATGGAGACAGACACATCAACAAGCCAGACGAATCCTCTCCCTGATGGATCGCTTACTCACAGTGCGACAGGTGGCCCTCTGGTTCGTCGAAGGCGAGAGCATGGATGTCTTCTTCCTTGAAGCACACCCGCCTTTCGGGACCGTGCTTCCATATGATTCCTGCACCATATCATCAAAGCAGGGGAGAGGGGGTGCATGCGAGGAGCAAGCAAAGTGAACAAGGGATGCAAGGAACACGACGTATCGTGGGTTTGCCTCCTCTTCCCCCCCCCTGACCAGGCACGTATCGCTCTGCTCGAATTTGCTCCACAGAGACGAAGCGTGGCCATTCCCTTGCAGTGATCACTGCTGTAGAGTCTCTGCTGGGCCTCTCTGTGAAGAACTCCACCATCTCGCTGTGTAGAAACGGCCAGGCCAGGTGCTTGAGCTCGCTCTTCATCTTCCTCTTGTAGAACCGTCTCTGCACAGAGAGACCCAGACAACCCCTTGCAGGCAAAGGAGAGGAGGAACGGTCAGAGGCAGAGCCCACGCAGGCGCCAAGAGAGGGAAGTCTCCGGTGCAGGCGCCCCACAGAGGCGTGGCGCAGCTCAAATGAGATCATCCTCCAGGAAGGAAGCAAGGAAGGAAGGAAGGAGACGGCAGCGTGGAGACAGATGGGGCCGGGTTGGGACAGGAGGTCCAGAGACGCTCAGCCTGCAAATCTGTGGGAGACAAACACCACCCATCCATCCATGGTTCAAGGCAGTTTCTGATGGGTCGAAGCGCTCAGCCTAGAGACAAACTCCGTGTTTTAGTGTCTCCGTCCCTCTACCCGTCTACCAAAGCGCAGAAGTCTCAAAGGCGAAAGAAAACCCCCAAAAGACGTTGTTCCCTCCCCTTCATTCGACATTGAGGGCTATTCATGGACCACACTGAGCTCAATTTGTGGTGCATCTGACAGAGCTTTGAGGATTACTCTACTAAAAAAGAAAAAATTAAGCTTCCGCTTTCAAGTTTCAATCTTTTCAGTCTGACTGACATGCTGAAATTGAGAGCGTGGCCAAAAACACCTATACCAGATTCACCCATACTTTGCCCACTTTTGCACTGCCTTCCGGGGCCGCCCGTGCATGCATTTCTCTGCCGTCTCTTTTCTGGCTGGAGAGATCGTGCAAAGTCAGGTAGGGGGAGATCTTGGGTCACAGCTCAAGTGACCAAATGGGGGTCTCCAAAGTTGCTGATTACATCTTTGAGGTCGGGGGGGACCATAGAACAGCCTTTTCTATCAAATTTTTATTAGAGTGATAAGAACTGAAAGATTTGCCCATCCGTCTCCCTGCATACCCCTCTGTCCATATGTGTTGCTTTCTTCTTTCTGCAGGGCACCCACCAGACCGTCCACCCGGGAGGCTGACGACTCTTTTCTCTCTCTAGGTTAGATTGAGGAATCCTGAGCTGTGACTGAGGCAGTGCACGCTTCTTGTAGGCTGCAATGCATGAGTGCCCCCTCACTTTTGGGCAGGCTCTTTACATGGATTTATCTGGAGTTTTTTCAAACTTGGTATGTTTAGGTGGAGGACCCGAAACCCCGGTGGGCAAAGTATGGTGAAATATACGGTGTGCTCGTTTGTTTCTCTTCCTTGGCTGAATTTACTAGCGGCAGGGGCCTGTCACTCAGTGTATATATTGGTGCATGCATGCCCTCTGCAGGTGCACTCCCTCGGCATCTCTCCTCTTCTCTGTGGTGAGAGAGGAAGGCAGGTCAGCAAAGCGCTAGACGTGCCCCCCCCTCTATATCTTTCATTCTGCTCTGTGTGGCTGTGCCATGCTTTCCTGGCCAGAGATGGCGTTTTTTGTTTTCTGTATACCATGAGACCCTTTCCTGTTCATATGCCGTCCCTGCCTCCTGCCTCCTTCTATAACCTCCCATACGAATTTTTCTTCAGATACCAGATTCACCCATACTTTGCCCACTTTTGCACTGCCTTCCGGGGCCGCCTGTGCATGCATTTCTCTGCCGTCTCTTTTCTGGCTGGAGAGATCGTGCAAAGTCGAGGCAGGGGGAGATCTTGGGTCACAGCTCAAGTGACCAAATGGGGGTCTCCAAAGTTGCTGATTACATCTTTGAGGTCGGGGAGGTCCATAGAACAGCCTTTTCTATCAAATTTTTATTAGAGTGATAAGAACTGAAAGATTTGCCCATCCGTCTCCCTGCATGCCCCTCTGTCCATATGTGTTGCTTTCTTCTTTCTGCAGGGCACCCACCAGACCATCCACCCGGGAGGCTGACGACTCTTTTCTCTCTCTAGGTTAGATTGAGGAATCCTGAGCTGTGACTGAGGCAGTGCACGCTTCTTGTAGGCTGCAATGCATGAGTGCCCCCTCACTTTTGGGCAGGCTCTTTACATGGATTTATCTGGAGTTTTTTCAAACTTGGTATGTTTAGGTGGAGGACCCGAAACCCCGGTGGGCAAAGTATGGTGAAATATACGGTACGAACAATTTCGCTTTTCAGACTTGAGGGAGGCTTTGCGGGGCCATGTTGGTTCGTATCAAACTCGTCAACTGCATGGCAAGATCGGAAGAGTGCGCATGAGTGCGCTTTGCCCGCTTGGTACGGGGTTAAAACGTTCCCTCTTATCTCGCACTACATTTCAAGACGATCTTACGTATCTGCTTGATCATCCTCCAGCTAACCCTGACTGTTCCGTGTTCAAGATGAGTGCGCCCACGGAAGGTGAAAGACTCCGGAAGGAGATGAAGCAGCGAATCGCTGACTACAGGAAGTAAGTGAATGTCCCGCCCCGCTGTAATACGCAGCCCTGGTGCAGTAGGCAGAGGTACCTCCGAGTCAACACCCTGTTTCGTGTCACTTGTCTTTGCTTGACTGCAGGAACGCCCACGCCTTGGTCGATTATGTTGCAGATTACTAGTCAGTCGCCTTACCGAAGTGCACCCGCTTGCGCGTCTCCTCTGAGCCGTCTCCTCGTCCCGCCCCTCGTTTTGATTAAGTGTGCACTTCTGTTTTCTTGCAGCGAAATGCTGGCAGACGCTTCCACGGATATTCCGGTCCTTTCCCGTGTGTCCCCCGGGTTCATCACTCAGAACCCAAAGTTCACCCAGCCCCCCCCAGCAGAAGGCGTCTCCTTTGAGTCCGTACTCAAAGAGGTGAGTGCGTTGGAGGGGAACAGCCGACTTGTGCGTTTCGGTGCCGAAGCGCAAAGAGAAGAAGGTTCATAGAGGATGAACCAGGGACTATGGAACACCAACCCCCCTTTCGAGAGGGGAGTATGATCGGTGCGCTAATGAGGGCGGCTTGACTGTCGGAGTTTGCACCCCTCTTTCCGCGTCTCTTGTCTGTCCCGTGTCTGCTCTGCTCTGCGACTTTTCTTTTGCCACCTGCACCCTCAGTTCTCAAGCTTTTGCCTGATGCCTGCCCATACACTGACACGCCCACTCTAGGTTCTAGTCTTCACTCTACCTACCCCTCTTCGTGGCTTGTTTTTTTTTTTTTCTCGACTCTCCCCACTTAATTCACAGCGAGAGGGAGAGACAGAGCGATCCCTTGATTTCTTGCAGGTCGAGGAGGTGATCAAGCCCGGCATGACTCACTGGCAGCACCCCCACTTTATGGCCTACTTCCCTTCGGCCACCTCTCTGGAGAGTCAGCTTGGCGACATGCTCGCACAGGCCTTCAACGCTGTGGGGTTCTCTTGGATCACCTCCCCTGCAATGACGGAACTCGAAATGGTCACACTCGACTGGATCGCCAAAGCAATGGATCTGCCTGAAAAGTCAGTCGGTCGGTCGGTTTCGCTCGATCACTCAGTCAGCCAGCCATCCAGTAAGTTCGTCAGTCAGCAAGTCAGGCACCAGCCGGTAGCGCAGTTTGATATCGTGTGACATTTCATTTGGCATGCTGTTGTTTTTCTGTGCGGCTGTTTTCTTCTTTGCATAGCTGGACTGGGATGCCAAAAAGCTCTCGTGCACATCGGCAGCTGATTCCACCACTTCCGTTCTTGCAGGTTCCTCTCTTCCGGTGCTGGGGGCGGGTGCATCCAGATGACGGCCTCTGACGCCTGTTTCGTTGTGATCCTGGGCGCCCGAGAGAGGGCAGTCAGGAGCGAGGCCTTCCTGCCGTACCCAAAGAAGACACTCGAAAATGGACACGCAAACGGACACGCCAAGGAGGCCTCGCAGGTTCTGGAACAAGAAGAGGACGAGGCCAAGAGAACCGACTTCTCCAAACTCGTTGCATATGTGACAGACCAGGCGCACTCTGCACTTGCCAAGTCCGCAAAGTGCGCGGGTGTGCGCTGTCGTGTGCTGCCGACCCGTGGGGGGGCAGAGGGAGGTTTTCTCGGGATGGACGTTGACGCTCTTCTTGAGGAAATGCGAAAGGACAGGGATGCAGGTCGCATCCCCTGTTTTGTGAACGCGACTGTGGGTACCACCTCGACCAACGCGGTTGACTCCATGAGCACCCTGGCGGCGGCTGTGCGGAAAGAGTTCCCCTCTGTGTGGCTTCACTGCGATGCTGTCAGTAACAGAGAGTTGGGGCAAAAAACAGGGGAAAAAAAAGAAGCCTTGGAGCCGGAGCTGCACGGCCCATCAGACAGATAGGCTTGGGGCGGTTGCACTTTTGTCTGTTTGTCTGCCTGTGTGTCTGCTTTTTGTTTTTTCCCGTGTCCATCCATCTGTAGACCTGTGTCTCTAGGTTCCGACGAAAGTTTTTGTGCCACAGTGCGACTTTTGGTCTCTCTTTTTTCTCCTTGTCAGTCCCTCTCTTATGTGAGCCCTTCTCTTCCACCTGATTGAGCCCTCGACGGACACAAATCAACAACCTGACTTGCACTCCCAAACCTTTGGCCACTTCATTTAGGTTTGTCGGCCTTTTGGGGGTCCTGACAAGTTTGGAATCTAACACTGCGAGGTCGTGCTTCTCCGTGTGGTGGTGTAGATGATGAATCTTTCGTGCGCGGTGTTCGTGATTTCATCACAGCTGGATGACTTTTTCTTAATGTTGCCTTCTCTTTTCTGCACGTTCTGTTTCGTCCACAACACAGGCTTACGCTGGGGCCTTCAACCTCCTTCCTGAGTGTCGTGAGCACTTCAAGGGTCTGGAAGATTTCGACTCATTCAACTTCAATCCCCACAAGCAGATGCTGTCAGTGCAGGGGAGGGGTCTTTGTGCAACATTGCCTGCGTCTTGTCCCCTTCTCTTTTGCGTTCTGCCCGCTTGTTGCGACTTCCTTCCCATGCATTTTCTGCCCGCACCTACGAGGAGCCATATGAGCTGTTGCGATCAGACGAGTCTCAGCGACTCTTTTTAAGCAAGGTTGGTTTGTCCTTTTTGCTGTGGTCCATTCGGATGTCTCTATGTTCCTGCCTGTCATCCCCCCCCAACCGACTTTCATTTATCCATTTTTTTTTTCTCTTTCTTCCATGGTCGATTTTAAATGCATACACTCATGCCCACGCATGAGAGTCTCTCCCTGCTGCAGCGTGGGATTTGACTGTTCTGTCCTCTACATCGGGAGGAAGGAGGACGTCGTCTCCGTCTTCCAGGCTACCCCCGAGTTCCTCAAAAACAAACACACGAGCTCAGGGACGGTCATCGACTACAAGGACTGGCAGGTGAGGGCGCATGTGCGCGCACGAGAGTGAGGTGCCAGACAGAAGGTGGTTGAGAGTGTGGGGAAAAAAGACGCGACGCACGCATACGGAGGGGCGAAATGGATCAAAGTCCCGAGAAAGAAAGAGACTTTTTTTTTATCTGGGAAGAAAAGGTCTCTCTCTCTTTCCGCCCATCGTTTGTCTTTCTTCTCATTTGATTCCTTTTCTGGTCCGACGGGGCGCTCTACTGTTTTCGGTCTGTCGTTTTTTTGTTGAATTCGTCATCTCAGAATTTCCCTCCTCCTTCTTCTTGCACTCCGTTTTTGTGGTAACTTCAGGTTGGGCTGGGGCGTCGTTTCCGGTCTTTGAAGATTTTCTTTGTCTGGAAGCTGCTTGGAAGGGCGAAAGTCGAGGTGAGCTAGTGAGCAGATGAGAGAGCAAGGTTGTACTCGACAGACGATTTCCGTCTCTCATCCCCGCGTGGTGGGAATCGACGAATGACAGAAGATGAAGGGCACTTCTTTGGACGGAAGCATGAATAGGGTAAAAGCGCTTGATTGGAGTTTTTGTTCCGGATTTGCGAGTGCGTTCGATTCCGCGGGAGACGTCCACAAAGAACTTCACTTGAACTTCCCACACAACCGCGCACGGAGATAAGTTGCAGACCTTTTCAGAAGTCCCATGTATCGTTGGTGTGCCTGTCCCCCTCGCTGCATTTTTTTGTATGCAGGAGTATCTTCGACGTTGTCTGAGCAGTGCAAAGGTGTTTTCTGACCTCATCACGTCAGATCCCTCGAAGTCCTTCGAGGTCACCCACCCTGTCAAATTCGGTTTGGTGTGCTTCAGGTAGGTTTGTCTTGTCTGTTTGTTTGCTTTCATGTGACTTGGTGTTTGCAAGAAGAGAGCAAGAGGCAAAAGAGAAAGGAAGGAAAGAAAGAAGAGCGGCTTGTGATGAATGAAGCAAAAAGAATCTGCCCAGTAGTATTGCGTAATCAGTGTCCTTGTCCTTCACTGCCCCAGCCTCGTCTGCGAGACATCTACTGTTCCATCACTGGTGGTTTCGATTCATCTTTCTTGCCCTATCCGCCTTCTCTCTGGCTCTTTCCTGCGCCTGTTCGAGATGTGCCTTTTCATGCTCTGCTGCCTCCCCCCGTCTGCAGACTGCGTGACGCCTCTGACGAGGTCCAGCTGAAACTTTTGGAACGTCTGAACCACTCCCCTCGAAATCTCTTCCTCATCCACACGAAGGTCGAGGGCAGAGTCGTTCTGCGGGTACGTCGGTGTTTGCGTCTGCGTGTGAGTGTGTGTGTGTGTGCGCGCGCGCACGTGTGTGTGTCTGCGTGTGTCTATGTGTATGTGTATAGGTACGTGCGAGTGTGTGGGAAAAGGGGGACTGCCTGCAGATGCCGGAACGCAGCGATCGGTTGCTTCTCTGCTTCATTCGTCCGTTTGATCTTCTCTTGCAGAATATTCTTCATTTGATCCTCCAAAAGGGGAGAGGGATGGTGGATGGGAATGCATCGCTTCGTTGATTGACTCCTACAAAACTGCAAATAGCTCTCTGTGCTTCACTTTCTTCCTGGCCCTTTCCGGGGCAACCTTTTCTGCATGCAGGCTGCGTTCAACACTCCTTTGGGGGGAGAAGAACAGGCGCACACTCTTTGGGAAGCTCTGAAGGAGGAGATGGTGTCTCTGTCCAAGAGCTGAAAAAAAGGCATTAAGTCCCGTGGTTGAGATGATCACTCACAGAATTCAATAGCGGTGGGAAGTTCAGGAAGGGATGCTTCAAGGCTCGGAGGAGACTCCACTCAGATAGTTACTTCAAATCCTTCAATGATGCCCGCATCTTGGAGCCTGCACAAAAGTGTTTCTGTGCAAATTGCGCGGACAGAAATGAAGTTAGTTCAAGCTTGGCTCTTTCCATGCTGCTCCTAACGGCAGAGTGAGCTTTCTTATCAGCAGAAGGTAGCGGGGGCGTATGTCATAGCTTTTCAAGATAGCTTGCTAGATAGCTTGTTGAATGCCCAGCGACTTTCAGCCTCTCGTGCGAGTCGCTTGTAAAGCGGCTCAGCTGCGGCTGGTGTGCAAGAACTTCGAATCAAAGGTTCTCATGATACGAGCTAGGATACGAGGAGACGGAGTCACGGAGGGCTGCGCTAGTGATTTTTACATGCTACTTTATATTTTTTAAAAAATATTGTTTCTAATATTTTTAGGTAGATCAATATATTCGTTTGGAGGGGTCCGAAGGAGTAAAAATTCTAAACTAAAAAAAATCTAAAGACCACGCCTATAGGGGCTACGTGCCGATCATCATCATCATAGTAACGCTATCGCTATTGGTCCATGATTAAGTGATTCTAGAAGTGATTAAGTGATCGGCCCATGATTCGGCGTCTAGCCTAGCGTCTAGCGTTCGGCAAATCAACACAAACAGTGCATGTTGAATTAATGAATTAATTTATAATAATTTCTAGTAAATAGGCCTAGTTGCATCTTGGTAACCTGGTAACTTTGAAAAGTCCGGCAAATTTGCCTCTAGCCTGCACTAGCATAGTAACCTGGCAGATAAAAAAACTGGTATATGGGCGCTGCCGTATAAGCTTTAATGTCAGATCCCGTATTAATTATTCATAATTATATATAATTGTTCATGAGTTCATCAAGCTATCACACTAAATTTTCAAACTAAATCCTATAAGTGATAAGTGATTTAGTGGTGCCCTTGAGTACTGTCGCCGTTTTGTCTTGTAGAGGTCGCCCCCGCAAACGGCAGGGGGGTATACCCCATCACTAAGGCTCAGACCACACCCCGTGGCCCACCTGGAATTTCTTCCAGGCCGTTTTTAATCAACCTTTTTGTTGTACACACGCGGCTTCAGCCTTTGCATGTGACGTTCTTTATACTTTACGCTTCTTTGTTCACCAGAAAAGGCACGATCGTCGATTATCACTCACATAACAAGATCAAGATTAAAAACCCCTTCATAGTTGCTTTTTTGCTGACTTAACAAAATTTTAATAGGATAAAAAAGAGAATAGATGAACATCAGGAAAGTGAGAGAAACGAGATTGAAAGATTTAGTTTCTTTTGTTTGTCTGTCTGTCTTCCATCCATCTGAGCGGGTCGATTTTTCTTTGTTCCTTTCTTTTAAAGGAGCGATGGGCTTTGATACTCCTCTCTCTTCTGGTTAGGTCGGACTCCCTGCTTTTTCGATTGCGCACTCAGTGATTGGCGACTCAATGATAAACAAAGATCTGCTAAAAGAAAGAGATCACAACCGTCCATGCAAGTTCTTAGGCCTTCATACTGAGCTTCCAATCGGTTCACCTTCTTTTCCCCTTTCCGCATTTGGGCCAAGTTACTGTAGCGAAACCCTTCTCTTCTTATTACATCTCTTCTTTTTCCTTTCTTCCACTCAAGATGAGGCCCCCCTTGCACAGAAACAGAGAGAAGAGAACAACAACCGTCGCTCTCATCTCGCTCTCTCCCTCTCCCCCCC
>JAHBMJ010002336.1:98677-102284 GCA_018398765.1 Chromera velia | reverse complement strand
GAGAGAGAGAGAGAGGGAGAGAGAGAGAGAGAGAGAGAGCGAAGAGAGAGAGAGAGAGAGAGCAGAGAGAGAGAGAATGAGAGAGAGAGACTCTGAGAGTGAAGAGAGAGAGAGAGCCAGAACGAGGGAGAGAGAGAACGGGGGAGAGAGAGACCCCTTCTCTCTCTCCTTCCGTCCGGGACCCACGTCTAATGGATCTTTGTCTGCAAAATCAAGAGCAATCAGATGATGGTCGTTGATCTTCAAACGGATAAACTTAACGCAGTGAACGTACTCTGAAGATTGAGACATAATAAATGAAACTATAGTGAGCGTTAAGGAGTCATTAGGAGTCATTTCTTGATTAAGTCTTAAAAGTTTGCATTGAGGTTTTCTTAATGATAGCAGTGAAAAATGAAGACAGGGGAGATTGAGGTACGTCGCCGGCCAGACGAGATTGAGGGTTGCCCAGGGTGCGGGTCTGCCGCGCCTGCCACCATACGACATGCCTTCGCCTTCCGGGGCCACTTGCATTGCGTAATGCGTCATGCGCCTGATTTGGTTGCATTCAGATCGATTGACGGTGTATCATTCATTGAAGCTTCTAGCTTTGCAAGAACGTTCGTCCTTCTCTGTACGACTGAACTGACAGACTTTCCTAAAAGAGTTCTGACGGAAGGAAGCCTTGGGTACTTACGCTCTAGCAGCTCTAGCTACACATGGCTTAACTGCAGCTAACTATTCTTCCTGTCTCGCTCCCTCCATTCTTGTGTGTCACATCGGAATTGAGGGAGGGAGTAAAGAATGAAAACAGGGGAGATTGAGGTACGTCGCCGGCCAGACGAGATTAAGGGTGGCCCGGGGTGCGGGTCTGCCGTGCCTGCCGCCCTACGACATGCCTTCGCCTTCCGGGGCCACTTGCATTGCGCGATGCGTCATGCACCTGATTTGGTAGCATTCAGATCGATTGACGGTGCATCATTCATTGAAGCTTCTAGCTTTGCAAGAACGTTCATCCTTCTCTATACGACTGAACTGATAGACTTTCTTTAAAAAGTTCTGATGGAAGGAAGCCTTGGGTACTTGCGCTCTGGCAGCTCTAGCTACACATATATATACATGGCTTAACTATAACAAGTTATAAAAATTGTTGATAAATTTGTTTATAGGTTTAGTCCAGGCCGACCTGTAAATTTCAAATCCATTATAAACTTTTTTTCGGCTTTTTATACAAAAAATATAAAGGATGGTTAAGAACATGTATAAGAAAATTAATTATGTTATGAATTTAAATTTTCTTAAACTTAGTTTTCATTCTACAGTATTTTTTAGAAAAAACATGAAATCTTATATACGTCTGGGTTATCCCCCCCTTGACTACATGTGAGTACACTTTTCTGCGTGGCTTCAATCCACTTCAAGCAGCTATATAGCATGCGTCAACTATGCAGTTACATTTTTTTTTTCCTTTCCAGGGCTGTTCGCAAGCTTGCTTACGTCAGATCTCTCGATCTGTCTCAGCTCTGACAGTGTGTCATGCAGCTTGAACATGCATTTTTTTTTTTTGGCCCGCGGATTGACGATCCGCAGCCAGGCTAGCCATGAAGCTAGCAGGCCCGCGCGCGCACGATGGCCAAGGCATGCATATCCACAAACTCCCTGTCTCAGTCATGGGGGCCACGGCTCGGCCACTTCAATGTGCAACACATGCACCTTGCACAAGCAACAGTCAGCGCATGCATGTAAAATACTGGTTTGGAAATGTTTGGAATGGTTTGGACAGTGCCTCGACCAAAGGCTGCCTTCAATTGGCAGATGGGATGGAATAGGCAAATGCCAGAAACTTACTCACAATTTGTTGCGCTACTAGAATAAGTGTTGGCTGTTCTTGGTTCATTCTTTTAATATTCTATCCGCGGTTTGGTTTTTTAAGTCGAGAGATTCTTCTTTATTTTTCTTTTTTTGCAGAGCTGAGACTCTTTCTATAAATTTTTCATCCAACACCAAGCAGGACCGAAGCTCTGGCAGCTCCCTGCCTCTGCTGATAGGCGAGATCTTTAAGGTGGACCAGTGGGACAACCAACTAAAATGGAGGGCCATGAGCGCATTCATACGAAAGACGAGGACGAGACAAACCAGGGGGTTATGGATGGAGACACACCTACTTTTCAAGGTCCAGCTTTCCTGTCTGTGCCTGTATCAAAGCGTAACTGCCTATTATATGGACTTTCTTTCTTCTCTCCGGCTTTTTGTATGCTTTCCAAAATGGAAAAGCGAAGACACATAAAGATGATCTGGGTTCTATCCAATCACAAACATGGAAAGCTCGCACGAAATGTGCGCGGAAGACGTCTTAGTCCCTCGAGACATATGCATGTACATAGATGAGTATCTAGACTTATCGATCACTTGTACAACAGTCTTTGGGCTTTTGATTTTGTGATATATTCTTTCAGCAAGCCCCTTTGATGGCTCATATTCTTTGCCAACTGGGTTGAGCAAAGTTTTTGTCAAATTTTCTCAAAGGCTTGTGGCAGCCAACAATTATGCACTTCTTTTGGCATGGTCTCGGCGCAATGAGCTTTCTAGAAATCAAAAAATTGGGGAGATACTGTCTGTTTGTCCTGTCTGACTGACAGACCTGAAGTTGAATATTTTTCTTTTGTGCTGTCTGGATTCCGGTAAACCGGCATTCATGAACGATTAAACCGCCTAGTCAAACCGCTGACTATAAGAAGAAATTCTTGAACTAAGTCTGATAGATGTCTGGTACTTTCTCATTTAAGCTTGCACACTTCGTCATGTATATGCACATATGATTGCATTAGAGGAGCCTTTCTCAAAGGGTTCTTATTTTCCTGCGTCTACTTATCATGCCTGATATATTTTGGAATTCCGGTTGCAACTTATGGTATTGCATGCTTTTCTCTTCTTGCGCTGCTGCATGTAGTAACTGACCGAAATCTCGAAGGAACACCCAGCCAAAAGAAGCGGATAGAGTAGGTCTCTCTTTTCTTGCTCACCTTCTCTCTTCCATCATCACCACGAGTCAAGTCGAGTTGATGATGCTTCTTTGAGTCATCAAATAAATTCAGACAGTCCTCATACCTTGTCTGAGATCATACAACTCAGTCATTGTACGAAAGAGAAGGAGGAAGGCTCATTCGGCCTTTTTGCTGACTCTGTTTTCCATGTGTTCCCTGTCCCCCTCTCGCTGTCTCTCTCTGCAGAGGGAGGTCCTGTGGTCGTTCAATTTTGACCGGGAAAGGAACTGGTGGCGGTCACCATGCTGTTGACGAACTTCAAGGTCGTCTGTTTCTGACCGCATCCGGGGCCGCATCGAAGAAGAAATCGTAGGTCTCTGTTTTCTCGATCAATTTTTTTCTTCTTTCATCAGTCAGGTGTAGTCAGCTATAAATAGGCTGGGCACACACCAAAAGAAAAGAAAAGTACATTTTTGGAAGGGGTGGGTCTGGGAAAACAACGCACAGATGTGTAAAAGAAGAGGGAGAGTCGGGTTTGGAGGTTAAGGAGGGGGACAGAGGGAGGTGTTTGGGAAACTGATAAAAAGAGGGAAACCATATGAAAAGAGAGGTAAAAGAAGGAAAATTTAAGTAGAGAGAGGGAG
>JAHBMJ010002336.1:66177-96177 GCA_018398765.1 Chromera velia | reverse complement strand
TTTGTGTTTGTGTGTATGTATGTATATGTGTGGGTGTGTGTCTGTGTGTGTATGTGTGTGTGTGTGTGTGTATGTATGTATGTGTATGTGTGTGTGTGTGTGTGTATGTGTGTGTATATGTCTTGAAGAGGTTATGGAAGAAAAAAGGTACTATCAGGGGTAGATGGATAAGTAAAAGAAAACAAAGAAGAGCAATCAATCGGATGTTCACTATACCAAACTAGAGAGCGACAAAAATAGAATGCAGAAGGAGAGAAGAAAAAAGATCAAGGAAAAGAAGCAAGCTGAAAGATCCCTCCCTGCAGATATCATTTCTCTAAAGTTTTCTTTTTTGTATCTCTGTTCTGTTGTTTTTGCCGGCTCCCTTCCTTTTTTTTTAGGCACCCGTTACGATGATCATTGACACAAGTTGAGGAGTCGAGTCGAGATTGCTTCTTTGAATCATTAGATGGATGGAGGCAGTCCTCATGCCTTGTGTTAGATCACACATGCAGTTCAATTACTATAAAATAGAGAAGGAAGAAGGCCTACTCGGCATTTTTGTTGGCTCTCTTTTTCGCTGTCCCTCTTTTGCTGTCTCTCTCTGTAGAGAGGGGTCTCATGGTTGTTCAATTTCAACTGAGAAGGGAACTGGTGGCTATAAGATGAATAGTACAATGCTATATGGTGGTCCGAAGGTACGTCTGACCTAGAAGCGTCAGTGTTCAATCTAGCTAGTCAAACAGTCTGTTGATCACTTCATACACCAGGCTGCTCAAACCATTAACTACATTTATTTGACCTCGTCTCATAGCAGCCTTCACTAAAATCGATATGATCGCGCACGCTCGTGGCCCGGCGGTAAGCCATCTCCGAGCCGGTCCCGGTACCTATACTATACGCGCTCACGCCCCGGCAGTTTCTCTCGCGCCGCCACATGTACAGCCCGACGTCTCAGCCCCGGGCATGCCCCTCATATATGCCCATCCGCCAAACTGACGTCCACGCTCAGTTCCTTGGCTGAGTACTCAGGCCTGCATCAATCAGTTGAGAAACATGCATAGATATTGGTATGCCACGACCGACCAGATCCAACCAGTCACCTGCCCAGTACCACCTCCTTTGTCCAGCTTGTTCACGCCTATTTAATTTGTCTCTCACCTTGAAGCTCATTAACTTTTCTACTAACTCCTTCTCTAACTCATCCCTCACACATGCCTATCCACTCCCAGGCCTCACTTCCTTTGCATTCTTCTTCTCTTGAAGTCCGCAATTGCTTCTTTTGCACGTGAAAGATTTTTTGCCGGTTCCCATGAGGCATCTTCCTTTCTGAATCCCTTCCATCTCACCAAATAATGTGACTTTCCACCGATTTTTCTCGATTTCAATACCTCTTCCACTTCACATTCCGGTCCTTTAAATCTAGGGAGTCTGAGTGCAGGTGGAGGATCTCCCGGCTCTCTAACATACTTTTTCAAATAGCTTACATTCACTACAGGGTGAATGCGCACACCTGCCGGGAAGATAAGCTCATACGCCCCTATTGTCACCATTCTCTCTACCTCAAAAGGATCAAACCAAATTGACTCCAACTTTCTTTTTTGTCCTTCTGGTCTCTTTTTTTGTTCAAAAAACTCTCTGTGCACCAAAACCCAATCTCCAGGACCAACCTCCAATTCCCTGCGGTGTTGATCATAATAGCGGGCTGCTGTCTCTCTAGCCCGCTCCAACAATTCCTTCACCTGGGCGATCTCTGCCTTATGCCTTGCAACGAAGTCCGCTGCAGAAGGCGACAGCGAGCTTCCCCTGACCGGTACTACAGGCAGACGAATTGGATCAAACCCATGCGTGAATCTGTAAGGTGAGAGACCAGTCACAGGATGAACACTGTCTCTGTAGGCAAAATTACATGCAGGCAAAGCCTTGGCCCAGTCTTCCTGATGGTCCATCACAAAATATCGCAACATCTCGCTGATCGTCCTATTGTCTCTCTCTGTCTGTCCGTCTATTTGTGGGTGTTGAGAGGAACTCATTTTCATTTTTAAATTCCACAGCTTCTGTAACTCTCGCCAAAAGGCAGAAATAAAGCAAGGATCACAATCAGAGACGAGCAACCGAAACATACCAATAGAACACACCACTCTTTCAAATACAACAGACGCAGTTTCTTCTCCTGTGATCTCCTCTCACACTGGAATGAAGAATGCATCTTTTGACAGACGGTCAACCACAGACAGAATTCTATCCACAATCTTTCCCTGATACAATGTCCTCGGCAGACCAAACAGGAAGTCGAGAGAAAGACTCTCATATGCAAATTCAGGGATGGGCAGCGGTTTCAGCAAACCTGGTTTTTTCTGTGTTGAATGCTTTGCTCTCTGACGTACATCACAGCAGGCCACGTATTTCTTCACTGAGCGGTACATGTTAGGCCAGTAAAACTTGCTATTCACCTTCAAGAAAGTCTTCTCTGGCCCTAGGTGTCCGCCCAAAACGGTATCGTGGTGCTCTGAGATGATCTGTCTCTGCAATATATCAGTAGGGATGGCCAAACGATTTTTGAAATACAGGAGGCCATCCATGAAAGTGAATGATTGAATTCTTATTCTCAAGTGTTGAGGCACCGGCTCTTCTGGATGCCTAAGCACCTCACACAGTTCCTGAAAGAATGTTTCCTTCTTGTATCCTCTCTTTATCTCTCTCAAAAACTCTTCATCCACGTCCACTTTCATTTCTATTCCCGCCAGAATTCTTTTCTCTCTGTCTTCTTCTTCTTCTTTTTCACTCTTTTCCTCAACGTTTTCTCTTTCCTCCTCTGTCTTTCTTTTCTTCTCTGTTTCTCTATTCTTCTCTGTCTCTCTGTTTGCCTCTGTCTCTCTCTTCTCCTCTGTCTCTCTGTTTGCCTCTGTCTCTCTCACTAGCTTTCTACTCAATGCATCCGCCACCCAATTTTTCGATCCCAGCACATAGCAAGGAACGATTCCAATCTGATCAAACAATATCACTCAATGACGCATGTGCAGAGATATTTGCATCCGATCAGCAGTCGACGTGATCGTTTTCAAAGATTCATGATCGCTCCACACTTGAGTAGTGCAAGAGACATACGGATACCAAATCTTTACAGCAAACACACACACCAAAAATTCTTTGTCTTTAATATGATAGTTCTTCTCTGCGGGGCTCATCGTTCTTGATGCGAAGGCACACAGACGCAGAATTCCGACCTGTGGGTCCTTCTGCATCAACACCGCCGCGAGCGTTGAGGTCTTTTCGCAGGCATCTGCAAAGACCTCAAACGGGCGGGTGAGTTCGGGAACAAACAATTCCGTCACTTTCTTCACGGCTTGCTTCACTGTCTCGAAGCTCGCTTGCTGCTCTTTTTTCCATTCAAACTTCACCTTTTTTTTTAGCAAGCAATACATCGGAGCAGCCTTCTTACTGAACTTGAAAATAAATCTTCTCACCCATGACGCCAAGCCGAGAAAAGAATGTAATTCATTCGTGCTCTTTGGTACAAGCCAGTTCTTAATTTCCTCTATTTTACTTCTCTCTGGCCTCACTCTCTTTTCTAAAATCTTCAATCCAAGAAAAACAACCTCTCTTTGAAAAAAATGACATTTCGAAAGCTTCGCGAACAATTTCGTTTGTCTCAATAAAAACAAAACCCGAGACACATGCCTTACATGCTCTTCTCTTGTCCGCGAATAAATCAAAATATCGTCAATGAAAACCGACACGTATCGATCCAAACACTCACGCAATATATACTGAATGAGTCTCATTGCTGCCGGTGGAGCGTTTGTTAACCCAAAAGAGACAACCAACCACTCGAAATTTCCATACCGTGTCGTGAATGCTGTTTTCTGGATGTCTCCCTCTCTTACTCTCATTTGATGGTAGTATTGTCTGAAATCAAGTGCAGTGAAGAATTTGGCCCTATGCAGCCAATCAATGAGGTCTTATGGGTGAGGGAGTGGGTGTTTGTCTTTGGTTGTAATTCTGTTCAGTCCTGTATAATCACAACACATCCTCATACTTCCGTTTTTCTTCTGTACAAACAACACTGGAGCTGCATACAGAGAGCATGATGGGCAAATGAATCCCTGTTTTAAATATGTATCTACCTGCTTTTTCAGCTCATCCAACTCACCAAGAGAAAGACGGTAAGGTGGGCGAGCTGGAGGTGGGTGGCCGGGTTCCAAATCAATCTTAAAATCCAGCCCTTCGCCCCGAGATAGAGGTAATCCTGAAAGAAAGTCAGGAAAGAGAGTTGCATTCTTCACCACAATTCTTTTCACATCGACAGGCATGGACGGTTTTTGAAGAAACTCATGTACCTCACTCAAATCAGGCGAAGAGAAAACAGGATGGTCAGCCGGGAGCAAAGAAAGAAAGTCATTCACAGTGACTGTCTCACTACCCCCCTTTCCTTTTTCCTTCATCTCCACATTCTTTTCCCCCTCATATATTTTATGAAGCCCTTGAACCCGACATATACCGAACTCACCGGGAGAGGATCTTGTCTGCAACCGCAGAATGTGGCAGACTGCCCCCTTCCAGATTGCTCGGCATGCCTGCACAGAAGAGAGAAGAGGGGGACAATCTGAAAATTCCTCCTCCTCTTCAAGCTCTGCATCAGGCACCCAGTAAATCAATTTCCCCTTAAACCAAAAACGCAGACTTTGAGACGACCACTGTAGCTCTGGCTCATACTCACGCCCCCACTTTGTTCCCAAAATTAAATCATATTCCTCTAAGTTGGCCAGCATGGCACCTACTGTCTCTTAGTACCCTTGGATGCTGACCGGCACAGAGGGCGCACACTCCCAAACCGTTCGCGTTTTGATCGCCTTCTTCGAAGCTTTCAGCGCCCCATGTACTGGAGTTTGTCGTCTCAATCTGCATATATGGATGCGGTGGGCACGGGCAAATCTGCGATCTAGATAAATATCATCCACTCCGGAGTCAACCAAAACTTTGACAGACACACCCGCCACTTGGCCAGAATATACAAACAACCCTGGATAAAAATCCAAATCAGAGAACAAATCGAGAGCGGAATTCGACTCTGTGTCATACGTGTTTATGTGTTCGATGGGAATGTCAAACTCTTGGGGATCCCCATATATTTCTGTGCACTGACCACACTGACCACGTGTTGGGGGCACTTCTCCCTCTTCATAGCCCCCATAGATCATCCGGACTCCAGATCGTCCACCATCACGGCCACTTCCACGCTTTCCATGACCACCACGCCCTCTGTCCCGAGAGCCCGAGTCTCTGTGTCCCCCCCTCCACTACGTCTAGAAGGAGGAACCCTACTAGGAATTACCACCGCGTGCCCACTGCCTTTCTCTTCCTTGCCCCCATCTCCACGAGTCTGCACGGGAGTTGCCATAATTTGCCTAGCCCTGTGGCTCTGGGCATCTGTTGGCACTATGACTAAACAGGCGGCAACGGAAGCACCGTCCTTCCCGGATGTAACGGGCTCTCTTGTCCGGCATGAGTGGTGGTGGGAGCGAACGGACCCCACACAAATCCATAGGAACGGGCCCTTCCTCAGGGACAAGCGGCTGGTGATGTTGACTGCTCATCCCTCCACTCTTGGGAACGTGCAGACGGAAATCTCGGTGTCTACCACCTTTCGATCAGGAGGAGAGGAAGGCTTCGATCTTAGTTACCTCCTTCTGTGTCTCTAACAGCGTGTGTGTCTTTACCTTCGCAACGTCGAGGGCGATGGAGTTCGGCAGTCCCTTGATGTAGTCCTCGACAACGTTTTCCTCCCACAGGTGGGGAAGCTGGCCCACCAACTGAGAGAAGGCCTCGTTGTACTTCTCCACCCCTAAGGCTTCAGTGCAGCGAAGTGCCTGAAGCTTTGCCCGAGCAATACTCCTCTCTATGGTTACCTTCAGTCTCTCCGTGAGTTCAGTTTTTAGCGACTCCCAGTTCGAGAACACTCCATACTCCTCCTCGAACTTCTCATACCATTTTTTCAAATAGGTTGGTAGCCGGCCTTTCTCCATCTTCATTTTCTTCGATTCCCTCACCTCGTTCAGCTCAAAGAAGTCTTCTATATCCTTCAGCCATCTCTAAAGCTCTTCCCTCTTACCAGAGAACACCAGCTTGGCAGGAAGCTCCACAACCTTGCTCACACAGTGACTAGGACCAGTGTCAGTGCTTGCACTAGCAAGCAAGCTCTGAAGGATTGGAGGGGAAACCTGGGACGATAGAGAAAAGCTTGATTAGACAGCTTGAATAGCCTATCCTTATGCCTCCAAAGCCTATCCCTACAAAGTCAATTGTTGACTCTGTAAGGCCTGCATTTCCTGAACGATGCACATCGAGTTGGACAATGTTTTAAGGGCCCCAAACACTTTTGGAATGCCCAGAGCCCCAACATTTTGCACACCTTCCATCAGCATATCGAGCCAAAGGAAGGAAGAGCAATTCTCAGTCTAAAGCGACACTTGGAAACTTTTCTCTCCACCCTTATCTGAGGCTGGAAAGAGGCTCTGACTGCCAACTATAAGATGAATAGTACAATGCTATATGGTGGTCCGAAGGTACGTCTGATCTAGAAGCGTCAGTGTTCAATCTAGCCAGTCAAACAGTCTGTTGATCACTTTATGCACCAGGCTGCTCGAACCATTCACTGCATTTATTTGGCCTCGTCCCATAGCAGCCTTCACTAAAATCGATATGATCGCACACGCTCGTGGCCCGGCGGCAAACTGTCTCCGAGCCGGTCCCGGTACCTATACTATGCGCGCTCATGCCCCGGCAGCACCTCTCATGCCGCCACATGTACAACCCGACGTCTCAGCTCCGGGCACGCCCCTCATAGTGGCGGTCAGCGTGCTGTTGACAAACTTCAAGGTCCTCTGTCTCTGACCACATCCAAGGCCGTGTTGAAGGGGAAATCGTAGGTCTCTGTTTTTTTGATCAATTTTTTTCTTCTTTCATCAGTCGGGTGTAGTCAGCTATAGATAAGCTGGGCACACACTAAAAAAAAGAAAAGTGCATTTTCAGAAGGGATGGGCCTGGGACAACAACGCACAGGTGTGCAAAAGAAGAGGAAGGATCGAGTTAGGAGGTTGAGGGGGGGGCAGAGGGAGGTGTTTGGGGTGCTAATGAAAAAAGAGAGACCGTATAAAGGGAGAGACGAAAGAAAGAAAATTTAAGGAGAGAGGGAGAGAAGTGGTGAGGGAAGAAGAGGCGAGACCATCACTGAAATTTGAGAAAGGACGGCAGTTTCGGAAGAAGAGATTGTCTAGAGAGATTGTAGGTAGAGATAGTTAGGCACGGATTGCGTTGGATAAGCAGGTCGGTCGGTCAATCGGTCGGTCTTTATTTGGGGCAGGCTCCAGATCTTTCAGCTCTATCGGGTGGAGGTGTCCCCCAAGTTGTTGGTCACCCTTCGTGGGTAGCAACGGCAAGAACGGCAATGGCCAGAGCGCAAGCAATTCATTAACCTTCAATGTGATACTGCTGGGGACTAAGTATTTTACCTTTGTCAGCTGAATCTCTCATGTTTATGATGGCATATGTTCTGACGCCCGGTAAGATGCATTATTCGCGGTTGCTTTATCATGTACTGCGCTTCGTTCTTTTGTTACTTTCTTTTTAACGTTTTTTTATTCCTTCACATCTTTTGAGCAAATGAGAGAGGGCATGAAGGCTCATAAGATAAAGCAAACCGTATACAACTTGATACAAATCCGTATTTCTCCCAGCATGTTTTTCTATCTTCCATTTTTTCAATTGTTTTCTACTTAACAATTGGGAAGGATGGGGAACCGTAGACGCCTGTTTTAATGCCTCCTGTGTTATGACTTCTGTTTGCATGCCTGGCCAAGCAGGATCAGTAAGCCGCATTGAGGCAGGCGGGGGCACTCCTCAGTCAGTGTGAAGATGTCGAACCATGGGAAATCCAAAACCTGGCCCAAGCGATCCGTCTTCATACCTGAGGCTCAGGGCAGCCTGCAGTACAAACAGGAGGTGGGAGTCCTGTGACGTTGGAGCACATTGAAGCGGAGATTCGAGCACTGGATGAAATGGAGGACTGGCAGGTGGAAAATGTCATGGAAGCATTCCAAGGGCAGTAAGAGAACACACTAGGCTATCCAGAAGTGCCAGACATCGAGTGAGTAGGATAAAAATTCGATCTCTCTCTCCTCCTTCTGGTTGGTCTTGCTGAGTGTTCTGCGCCGACTTCCTTATCACTTCCTTCGCTGCTTCATTTATTCCGGTACCGTTTCTCTTCTCGGTCACCTCTTTGTTCATTTTGTTGGACCTTTTCTTCATAAGGAAGATGTGTGTGGGTATTGTTCAGTCTGCTAGTGGTTTTGCATATTGCATTGTGTGGCTTTCAGTGGCACCTATGTTTTCTAGACGAAGAAGCAGTCAGGGGGCACTCCATTTTGCCCTTCCTTATTCTATCTTCCTTTTTCTGTCTGTCTTTCGATCGCAGTTCTTCGACTAAGGGTGTCCCCGGACCGTTCATATTCCATATAAGTCTGGTGTATCAATCCAGCATTTCTATTGATACCGAATTGGACTCGAACTGATCGCTCTTTTTTCTCTGTCTTCCGTTCTGGTCTACTTATCTGGAATTTTTGCCTGTTTGCCCGTCTATGTCCTGCAAATTTTGTGTTTATCACGGCGTCTTGCTCTTAAGCTTCTCTGACAGTCTCCATATCGTGTCTAAGTCCCTATCTGCCCTTTTATCTCCTTACTGGATGCTGCTTATCTTCCTTCATGCATCTCCACCAGACCTCGTTCATTTTTGTGACCACGCATTCCTGTATCTGGATCTTTCCCAACTTTTTCTCTTGGCACTTTCTTTCTCTGTGTTCTGAATGAGTGGTCCCGCTCAAACTGACTGAGAGCATCATTCTAGACTGAGGCGCTCCGCTTGCTTGCCGCAGAGCCTCAGCAGGTCCAGAAGGTGCCCCTAGCTGCCCTTCTTTTCTCTTTCTCTCTCCCAGTCCATTTATCCCCTTTTTGTCTATTTTTGCTGCGCTCCCTTGCAGCAACCCCACATTGTCCTGCCTCAACGCGGTATTTTCGATTTATAAAAACAGGCTGGGGTGGGATTTTCTGACCTCTTCGGACTGCTAGGCTGTAATGAAAGGCGCCATATGATTACCGAAGACTTCTACATATTAACACCCGAGCGCAGCCTGCTCTAATGCGCACAACTACGGTGGAAGTGGGTTGATGGTGAGGGAAGAGAGAGGGAGGAGGTGTGAAGTGCAACAGTCTTCACAACAGTAAGAAACACGGAGGACGCGAGGGTATACGCACATGCAAAGTGTGCGTATCAGATGCTGAGGGACAGTGGCTTCATCGAGCTGGCTCCAGTATTCTTTTGTGATGCTGTGCAGCTGCTCCTATCCTCTCTCGATCAGGAAAATGTTGAGAGTGTCTACAAAGAATTAAGCGCAAGAGCTTCTTGAAAATTTCTCCATCTCTACAGGCATTTTACGTCTCTTTCTGATCCCTGTTTTCCGACTGCTGCTGTCACATCGGAGTGGAAAGCAGGTGCATTCGCTTGTGAGCAGCGTGCAAGTACCGCTGCCGATTGACATGTGGAAGTGTATGCTCAAGGAGTGCACTTTCTCAGACAGACAGACCGAAATTGCCCACATCCTCCATCATCTCAGTCGCATCCTGATAGACGGGAAATCGTTTGGGTCTGAGGTAGCGCGGGGGTATTTTATCAACTTCCGCTTTCTTCTTACGCTAGAGAGATGCATGGAAGTGGGGACGAAGAGGGAGTGTCTGCTCATGAATGGAGGATGACTGACCCGCCATAGTTACTTCAATGCAGCCAAGCACATCCTCCAGCTGCAAACTTAGATACAGCACGGATCTGCAGAGGAAGGGGCATTCAACACCCATTTCAGAAGTGCTCAGAGAGGGGATTTCTTTGTTGTGACTCCACTAACAGCAACAGCAGCACAGGCTGGGCCTTCAGGGGAGGGGGGGAGTGATCCGAGCAGCTCTGCCTTCACAGCAGAGTTTATGGGTTGCAGAACTTCATATTCTTCTGCATCTCAAAACTATGCACTCATCCTCCGCCCCTGCAATTCGAAGTGGGAGTGGTCTCGTGATGACCGCGAGCGGGTGTGCGGCGAGCTTCAAGGGGCTTGGTGGCAGGTACAGTTCTTGTGCGGGTCTATATGGCACTTTCGAGTGTTGGAGGCAGTGAAAGCGCTGACTGGGGTCAGCGACAACTCAACCCCATCTACACAACTAGGGAGCTTCCTCAGATTCGCTCTCTTGAATCCTCAAAATCCATCTACCCGTCTCCTCACTGCGGATGGAAAGCCTGCAGAGTATGTCAATCGGGTGCTAGGACCCCAGCCCCCTCCCTTTGAAAGAATTTTGGGAGGCCCCCCGACTTCTTTCACCCTCTGAATGCATAGCCCCACACAGGTTGAGTCCCCCCTCACCGTATGCTTAAGGGACAGGCTGGGCCCCTCGTGTACAGATGTTGCATTGCATATTCCAGGACTGGAAGAGGTCCTTTCCAATATCTCTTTAAGCCCTGAAATCTCAAAGTCCCTCACAGTCGCGCAGAGGCTCGCTGTCCAGTGGGTAACCACAGCCTGGCTCACGCTGGTGGCTGGCGATAGAGGGAGCGGGAAGTCTTTCACTGTATGTGCAGTGGCAGCGAATTAGAGCTACCACCACCCAACTGAGAAGGCCCTGGTTGCCGTGCAGAGCAACGTAGCAGCTGACACGCTGACGCGTACGCTTCACCAGTGGGGCGTCTCTGCACTTCGTGTTGGAGGGGGCATGGCAGAGGATCTTTAAGAACGCGCACTGCAAGATGGGTGGATGATTACGCCTTCTCTCCCCATTTTTTCACTGCTTTTACCATACTTCCCCCTTTGTGCTTCTTGTGTTTCTCAGACTTTTTGGGTCGATTTATGGAATCCAGCCGATCGGGTCGACCCGTGTCTGTCTTTCTGTTAGATTTCGTGTGCGCTGCTTCACCTGTCTTGTGATGTCTATTATGATGTATAGAAACTTTTGTACTCATGCATGTGTTATAGACCATCCAGACTACGAGCGCCTGGTCTCTTTGAGGCAGGAAAAAGGAGACAAGAAGGCGATCATTCTCCAGAGAAATATAATGAAAACGGTTGGTGTTCCTCTGTTCATCTCCTGGGGGCTGATGTATTAGTTTTTCTCCTTGTTGTCTCTTGAAAAAAGTGTTAAAGGAGTCAGAAAGGCAGTTGCAATCTAGAAAAACGCCGAACCTCTTTCGATTTCTGATCAATTGCTACTTCTTTGCCATCCTTTTCGAAGACATTCCAGAGTATATGGCTTCATAGAACCTTTTCTTCTACTGGTTTTGTCCTAGCTTTTGTCTACTGCCCGGTTCACGTCGCGTTCCCTGCTGTGGAGTCTACATTCTTTGTCAAAGAAAGGGCCTTAGCAGTCTGAACCTCCATTCTAATTTATGCGGCACCCGCTCTGAAAGCTGCGCATGCAGGCTTCTTTATTTGTGCTTTTTGTCTTCATGTCTACCTTTTGTATGTGTCATTCGTTTTTTTTAATCACAGGCACTCCAAGAAGCTGGCATCGTTGTTTGCACCTGTACTGGGTCAGTAAAACAAAAGTCAATCTGATTTGAGTTTACTGTAAAACTTTTTGAATTTTGTAGAGCTTCAGTGAGCTGTCCTTGATCTGTTTCCATGTTTTTACCCTCTGTCTTTCATCTATCGATAGTCACCCATCCTGTTTCTCTTTCAATCATCCGTTTCTCTGCTTTATCCCATTGTTAAACGGTCCGTTGTCATCAAACTGTTAACCTATCTAACGTCTGTTTTGTTGTCTTTCTTTTTCTATTCAAGCACTGGCATTGTTTGAATCAAGAAGGAATATTTGTTTCTTCCTTTTTATATTAGTCTTTGCAGTTCCGGTCACGGTCTTTTTGACAATATCCTTTTCAAGTGTGTCGTACTCGATGATATGACTGGAATGTTCGGTCAGTTAGAAGGGATGGAAGAGAATCGAAAAGATAACGGGAGTGGGATACGTCTGGTAGATTGATAGTTAGCTTACGGTCTAGGTCTTAATTTCTTCTCAATGACATGCTATTTCTTCTGGCCCCATCCATTCTGGCTCCTTCTCATAAGATATGGCTTAGTTCTCTTTTTTCAGTCGCTCACTAAAGGTCTGCTCCTATGTACCAGCGTTTTCCTTTTCTCTCTGCACTGTCTGTACATTTAGAAATATGATATGCATATGTGCTATTCTGTATTAGTAGAAGAACACTTCAAGTTAAGAAAGGAAGAACTGACAAATCAGCAAATGATTTTTTTTTTTTGGGTACAAGCAAATAGAAGAAACAAAAATCGAACAAAAGACAAAGAGAGAGAGAGAGAAAGAGAGAGAGAGAGAGAGAGAAAGGAAGAAAGAAAAGAAAGAAAAGATAAGGAAGAAAAAAAGAAAAGATAAGAAAAGAAAGAAAAAAAGAAAGAGAGGAACAAAAGAAACATAAAAACAAAAAGAAAGAAAGAAAGAAAGAAAAGATAAAGAAGGAAGGGAGGAAGGAAGGAAGGAAAGAAAGAAAGAAAGAAAAGATAAGGAAGGAACAAAGGAAGGAAGGAAGGAAAGAAAGAAAGAAAGAAAGAAAAAAAAAAAGATAAGGAAGGAAAGAAGGAAGAAAGGAATGAAGGAAAGAAGGAAGGAAGGAAGGAAAGAAGAAAAGAAAGAAAGAAAAAAAGAAAGAAAGAAAGAAAAAAAGAAAGAAAAATAGAAAAAAAGAAAGCAAGAAAGAAAGAAAGCAAGAAAACAAGAATTTCAAAGCAAGAAAGCAAGAAAGAAAGCAAGAAAGCCTAGCAAGAAAGAAAGAAAGAAAGAAAGAAAGAAAGAAAGAAAGAAAAAAAGAAAGAAAGAAAGAAAGAAAGAAAGAAAGAAAGAAAAAAAGAAAAAAAGAAAGAAAGAAAAGCGGGGTGGGTAGACGCTTTTGTCGCAGCTGCATTTCCCTTACTAAATTTGCCAGTCAAAAGCTTGGCTCGCTACTTTATTGTTTGTCTTTATCTTTCTTCTGTACGCTCTTTCATGATTGTTTGCTTCTCCATCGTTCCGCATTCCCCGCATGTTTTTTTTTGATTGATGCAGAACCTTCGGTGCTGATCCCGCTATGCTGCGGAGCTGAGCAACTGCTGTTGATGGGAAACAGTCATCTTCCCCGCATGAGGGTGCACGGAGAATCTTATGATATTCTCTAAGAAGCTGAGAGGCGTAGTGTTGCAATTTTTCTGTTCGAGCGGCTGCTGCAGGGAAGGGTTGCCCCTCTACACAGGGTCACTCTGAACTAACTGTCTCGTATGGTAATGTGTGGTGGTGAATGAAGTTCCAATATTGAAGGAGGGATGAGGTGAGAGGACAGTTAGATTTCTCTGAACATGGTTCCTATCGGGATTTTGCTTCAACGCATTTGGTTGTGGTAGAGTGAGTATGTCAGGTATCCCTAGTGAAAGGGCTGTGGAGAGAAGAGCATCTGGTAACAATGCCATAGCTGGCATAGGGAGAACATGTGCAGAGCTAGGAGGGGATAGGGGTGAATGTGCAGGGGCCCCCGGGGGGGGGGGGNGGGGGGGGGGGGCGGTTAAGTGCTGCGGCAATCGGGACCCACCCGGAGGGGGGTAGCATCACAGTATGGAGGACCTTATTCACAGTTTTATCTACCCTCCTAGGGGGGGTCAGATAGCGCTAGATGGTAAATCCGGGTCAATCAACTTGAAGCCTACCAAAAAGTGACAAAAACATCTAACTTAACAAGATCCAATTTTACATAGGAGTCAGGCATGCAGGAACATCGAGCTTTGCACGACAGTCGTCCGATTGATTAAACTTTGTACGGCAAGCACGCAGGCAAGCACATCGATCCTCGTACTTCAGTCATGCAGCGATGGCCTTGGGGGATCATGCAGAAAAGGGAGTCTTGATTTCGGTAACAACAAATTTAGCTGATAGAATCGTAAAGCGACCGCATCTGTGCAGTACTATGGTAGTCAATCTTGTTTTTTTTCTTTGTTGCATACGCTATCATTCATATGGCCCACCGCCGTACTTGTTGCACTGTACTCATAATTATTGTAAGAGCAAAGATAAAAACAATGCTGCTGCTTGCCTTTTTGAATTCGATGCGATTTCCATTTTTATTTCTTCTTTTTGCCTCGCCGTTGTTACATGATTCGTGATATGAACAGTTATCCTATGTATTGGCTGGAAAAGCACATGTTTTAATTAGAGAGTAATGGCTGTAATTTTAGAGTATGCCCTATCAAATTGAGACAAACGGGACAAGAAAATGGTTAAAAATTAACCATTTAGGTCTCAATTTTCATTTTTGGTACACCTCAGTTTCATGAAAAATATTTATCATACAAGTCTCAAAACTAGTGCGCCTAACTCAATTTTAATAGTTTAATGTTATCACTAACTTTGAAGCTCTTAGAGAAAAGATTTTTTATACTTTTTACCATTTATCATTTTTGGTAATAAAAAAAAAAAGAATTGGTACATAATTTTTTCCTATACAAAAAAAATGGTGAATCTATTTTTTTTTTTGTATGAATTGGTAATCTTTTTTTTTTATGGGTTTAGTTGTTCTTTAGGCTTCTAGTGAGTGGACAAATGTAGAAATAGTAAAAAAAGATACGTGTCACTAGAAAAAAACAATATATCAAACATATTTTTTGAGAAATTATAAGTATATATATAAGTAATAATTGAAATAAATATACTTTAATTTATACGTATTGTATGATATTATCAATCAATCAATCAGCAGTGTCCTTCTCTTTGTTTTCTCTTTGTAGCGGCCCTTCTTTTTGTTTGTTTTGGCTTTTGCATTCGTTCTTTTGTTAAGTCTCTCTTCTCTTTAAAGAGGCTTCTACTAATTCAGAAAGAGGAGGAGGAAGACGAGAAAGAGGAGGGAGGGGGAGAAAGGGGAATGAGAGCAGGGGGAATGAAGTTAACGTTTCTTTGCATACATCCTTCTGTACAAAATCTGATATCTTCTTACATCTTAGTTGCAATGCACTCGTTCTTTTGTGAAGCCCCTCTTTCCTGCCCTTCTCTTTGTTTGTTTCGGCTTTTACACTCGTTCTTTTATTAAGTCTCTCTTCTCTTTAAAGAGGCTTCTACTAATTCAAAGTTTTTGAAAGCGCTTGGCACTTCTAGAACGCTTCAAACTCTTCTAGTTTAGATACAACAAAATTGAGACCTAAATGGTATGAAATAGTACTAAATGATATGAAAATCATATTTTTTAACTAAAAAAAAATATGTACTAATTCTTTTTTTTTCGATTACCAAAAATGGTAAATGGTAAAAAGTATGAAAAATCTTTTCTCTAAGAGCTTCAAAGTTAGTGATAACATTAAACTATTAAAATTGAGTTAGGCGTACTAGTTTTGAGACTTGTATGATAAATATTTTTCATGAAACTGAGGTGTACCAAAAATGAAAATTGAGACCTAAATGGTTAATTTTTAACTATTTTCTTGTCCCGTTTGTCTCAATTTGATAGGGTGCCACTCCTATCAATGCGTATAATCGCAGCGTATGATAAGTTACCAGCAGTGAAAGGGCTCCCAAAACCTTTTGAAAGGCTGAGACTCCTAGCCTAACAGCAAGGCCTAGAGCAAGCCAAGGCTCGGAACAGAAAGTTTGAGATTGAAAAACTGTGAATTCATCAAACATACTATGTATAAAAAAGTTATAAAAAGTCTAAGCAAGTCAGAAAGGTATCTAATATAAATATACTGATTGCTAGTCTAAGACTAATTGTTTAATTCCATGTATGGTTAAGTTTATAGCTTGTAGTCCCTAACCCGACCACGTCTATAGTCTGATAAGATCTGCTAGTTATGGTTGCACTAGGTTATACTATAGGTTATACTCTAAGATCATAAATTACATTATTAAAGTTATAAAGTTCTAAAATTAAGGGGTCATATAAAAATTTATTTAAGTGTCCGTAGCATATAAACGGGCTCTAAAGCGGGGAGGGGGGTCTTTGTATATCAGTCAAGCAAAAATAACTGTTCTTCTTCACTATTAAAACATATTTTTAAGTCAAAAAATTTAAACTTGGTTTTTAAATTTTTTAGGGGTTTTGCATGCCCCTGTGGTGGAAGCTGCTGTAAAATAAGATCATAAATAAATTGAGCGTAGAATCTTGATCTTAGAAAGGGGCAAATGCTATGTGCTACTTAAGCATAGCTCAGCATAGCTAAAAAGAAGATAGAAATTAAAAGAATTAGTTTTAGTTTAAAGTAGTACTAAGCAAAAAAAGATCATGTATGCCGCTTACTTTCATGACTTAGTGGTTAGCATACAGCACTAATAAGCAGAATTTCATGGGTTCAATCCTTGTTATATCCCTAAAACAAGAAAAGCAACCCTGACGAATTCCACGAAATGGACGCGTCTCTTCAGCTTGCTGAAAAACCCAAGAAAGTAATTAAGTAGCCACTGAAAAAGAAGGAAAAGGGGAAATCTTCGAATAATAAAAATTGAAACAATAAGGAAAAGGAAACAGAAAAGGAAGTGGAAAGCCAAGACAAACAAATAAAAGAAAACAAAATATAAGAGAATGAGAAAGGGAAGGAAAGTAATAAGAAGAAAAGAAATAGAGAAAAGAGTGAAGGAGAATCAGATAAAGAAATGACAGATCAACAGACCGATAAAGCGCAGAAGAAGTTATCAGCCAGTTCCATACAAGTACAGAAATGAGATTCGTCTGTCCTGAAGGCATTAGCAAAAGAGGGAGTCACATTCAAACCAACAAAAGAAAGAGAATTTAAATTGGTGCTTAACATGGATAAACTACCTGTAAAGGAAACGACAGCAGACAGCTCAGCTATGGTACCCTCACACCTTCCCTCTTTCGCACAAAGAGCTGCTCTGCTACCGATTCCTCCACTACTGCCAACCCCAAACCACTTCTTTAACCCTCCAATTAAAGCAGACATCAATGCATGTTCAGGAAAAAGAAAACACGTACGGAATTTTTGGAGAGCTTTCGAGATGGATACCACTGCCTTCCAATGGAACATCACCCAAGTCCTGTTCTATTTCCGAAAATTACTGAAAGGAAATGTACTCGACTATTTTATAAACATATCCGATGAGAAAATGAACAAAATACAGACCATCACTGACCTGAAAGACGCATTTTTCTCGAAGTTTGGACTCAAGGAACCACATGTAGAGAAGGTAGAAGACAGCTTAGACAACCTGCAGCAAAGAAAAGGAGAGACAATTCAGGAGTACACAGATAGGTACACTTCCCTTTGCCGACAGGCAAATTTGTCGATTGAGGATGAAAGACTGATCAAAAAATTCTGGAGCAGACTGTTCGACAGAATCGCAAACTCTATTCTCATACAAAAGCAATACAACTCATTCGATGAATTAGTGAAGGCAACAGAACAGTTACTAATTTCACACAACAGTGGGACAACTGAAAGACCCAAAAACATTATGGCAGTCGAAGGAACAAAAGCCAAAATGAATTAGATAAAAGGGGACAGAGTCACCGAGAGCCAATAGGAAGAGCCCGTACCCTTCACAGGATGACACATCTCCTTGTTGATCAACTTGGTCCTTCAGCAAGCATCTGCAGCAGTGTCCACACAAGCCACTTACACGAGATGTGGAGGTTCGGCCCCTCACGTAGGTGACAGGTGCACTCTACCACCAGACTGTGAATATGCATATTATGGCACTAGATTGTGGTAACAAAGAACATGCTAGACCAGTATCTAGAAGACTAAAAAGAGACTTCAAAGAAAATCGAGTCACGTCTTTCAGTCTCAGAAGAAACAGACCCTAGCATAGAGATAAAAAAAAATATAGACGAAAGGCCAGAAAGAGCAAGGAATACTCAAGATCACTGAGAGAAAAAGAAAAGGGGGAGACAAACTCAGATGAGAAAGGAAAAAAAAAAGGCAGAAAAATAACAATAAGAAGCACTGAACAAAAGCAGTCATACAAATCGATCGGAACTCACGAAGGGTGGAACTCTTCATTTCTTCGGTCACAGTATGGTCACACATGCAATGATAGATAGCAGACATGAGGTAAATCATGGTACACGAACACGTCCGGCAGCAGTTGTCAACAGTAAAACCGTCCTTAAAAGTCATTCCTTCACCTAGCCTTCACCTGTCTTAATCAAAGACGAGGGGGGAAACAAACTTAAGAACGAGAGACCCGTTTTTGTTGTTACTGTTTTAGTTCGATTACAGAGAATCAGAAAGATCAAGTTCTACATCTTTTCTTTGATGAGACACGACATTTTATTTGGCTTGCATACGCTTGAAATGTATGCGTTCTTCAAGACTAGACAGACTTGTGATGAAAAAACAAATCCGTTCACAAAGTGAGAGAAGTGGTCGAAAGGAGAGAGAATATTTCAAAGACAGAAAGTGTAACACTCCTTTACCTATGAAAGATGCCCAATTGAATAGTGGTGGATCGAAGTTTGAGACTGCGACTGCCCTGCATTCATTCGGTAATTTGAGGCAGAGCATGCAAACTAAGAAAAAGGAAGCCGCTATTCTTATAGAGCAAGAAGGGAAACTCAGCAGTCAAAGAAAGAACACAGATCAGAAAGAGAAAATCATGGCGCAGGAGGGGGAAGACAAAACAAAAGCAACACATTGTGATATAAAAGAGAAACTAACAGAGCCAAGTGAGACGCTGACACGACATCCAAAAAATATAAAGAACAGAATGGGCAACACCCACCTCCGAAGGAGCTGGCAGCCCCAATCATGGGAAGACAGTTCATGTTGACGATCGTGAAACGGCGGATGGCTCCTAGTACTCTCACTTCTGGAGTCGCCGTGGGGAAGGCAGATATAGTCAGGGATCGAAGAGCCTGGAACTGAAGACCTGCAGACATGGAAAGATGAAATCGTCATCGACTACGTTTTTAACAAGGACATCGACAGTGGGAGATCAAGAGTCAGAGTGAGCAACGTCAACAACCAGAAATAGAAAACACCACGAAACGTGCAAGCACTGAGGGAGCACAAAAGTCGTGCAGAAGTCAAAAAAAAAAAAAAAAAAGAAACCACATAAACAGAGAGAAAATATAGACAAGATGAACACTTACAAACGAATGGTCAAATGAACAAGGGATGGACGGATAAATTGATTCAGAATGACCAAAGGAATGAAATAAAGGGCACAAGAGATACAAAGTAAGACATATGCATCGACAGAAAGACCAAATGCGTGACCCTTAAATACTGAACAAGGATGAATGAAAACAAAACACCCACACACTCATGCATCCTCACACTCATTCATCTACTCACCCGCACCTACATACACAAGCCTTCCCTAGGGCAGCACCATACTGGTTCAGTGACTGCATGAATGAACAAAAGCAGATAACACTGACCTGCCGGGCGTATACATTCAACGGGCCTCCAACCCTACGAGCTCCTCGCGAGCCAAGTCGCATGCGCATACATAGTAAAGGTCCCCCAGGTGGTTAAGTTGGCCACTCATATCACCAGGACCTCCAAAGGAAGAGGTAAATTGGCCTTACACCTGTGCTGGGCCCCTAGGCTAGGCCCCTGTCCCCAGTAATAGGCCCTGTCGCCTGTACTGAGCCTCCGTCCTCAGTACCCATCCTTCATACAAACATAAACATAAACATACATTCATTCATACACAAATAAAAGCCGCCGAAACAGCAAAACCCTGGTGTTGGGCCTCCGTTCCCATCATACATAATGGCAGCAATAGCGCCAGTGCTGGGCCTCCGACCCCAACACAAATCTTAAAAAGAGCTCGATGACAAAAAGTGATCACACTCACTTTCAACTAAAAGTTAGAGAGGAAGAAGCACAAGAGGAAGCCTGGCCCGAATGCTCTACCAAAGAAAAGAAACAAAGCCAACAAACAGCAAAAGGTTCCTCACTTTTCCGACTCTGCTTTCTATAAAGTATTCGCACATGAATCGTCCGCTCGCATATGCACACCCGAATGAATGTTTTTTAGAGCAGATAGGATGGGAGGGGAGCCAGACAAACAGAACAAGACGACCGGCAGGCAAATGAAATCACAGAAGAAGAAAAAAATCAATTCAGCGAAATTGAACGAAACGGTGAATGGTGCAGAGATAAGCAAATCAAAGCCAGACAGCGAAAACACTGGAAGACAGTCTGTCAAGAAAACATAAAGCCAACAAGCTCTTCCAAATAAAATAGAGAGAGAGAAGTACAAAACGCGAACTCGCAGCAAACTTGACATCGAACAGCTGAGTTACTACCTTGCATGAATGGACTGACTCCTCTTCCCAAGCCGTTCTCTGTCGCGTGCCAAAGGTCTTCATACAGAAGGAAAGATGAGACAAAGAAGAAGGTCGATAACGGGAGCCACAGGAAGGCAACATCAAGACCAAAAGGAGTACAAAGAACGCCACCGCCCCGCGCGCAAGGGCATGAGTAGACGACCAAGACCGAGAAGATGGAGATAAACGACATGAACACCACCTAGGAGAATCTCTGATCAAAGCAATGACATAGAAGCATACGGCAGTAATAAGAAGTCGCTGGGAGGAAGAGGAGGACAAAGAAGTGGACAAAACCGATGTCGAAGCCGACGAGGCTCATGGAGACGGAAAGAGACATCGGGTTCCAGAGGGGCAAGGACAACGACGACAGGGGCAACGTTGACGTAGGCATCGTGATCTTTGCTGTGGATATACGTATAGTGATCCTTGCCGTGGATGTAGGCATACTGATCCTTGCTGTGGATGTAGGCATAGTGGATGTAGGCATACTGATCCTTGCCTAGGATGTGGCGAGATGGATGTGGCGATGTAGAAAAGGTTGGAGAACAAGGGTATGGAGAGCATCTGCAAGCACAGGGACAAAGGAGACTGACATGAACAACATAAGATCAACGTGAAGCTCTTGAAGGACGAGAACAAAGAGGCTACAGAGCATTCGCTCTGACTGGGATGATGAGGGCTCCAGAGGTAGCGGCCAGCCAGAGAGTCGCCACAAAAGAGAGATCAAGGTCCAAGCAGGGACCAGACAAAGCGATTGCAGAATAGGAACGAAGTTATAAAGGAGACCACTTTGAACTAAGGGGGACTTCTGGAAAAGAGAGAACTGATGCTCTAAGGGAGAGTCGTCAGGGATGAATCAAGAGTGACAAACATATTGCGGTTGAATTGGAGCGTCGAAAGAGGGTGTGGAGTCCTACTCTGTGGCGCCGCCCTCTGGACCCTCGCATGCGCTATATCTCAATGAGCCTGCGTGCTAACGCTAGGCTCCGCCGCCGCGTTTTGCTTGGTACGTGTCGCGCACGTCGATCAAAGTTGTTGAAGTCAAGTTTGACCTTCGTATTCAAGCATGCAACATGTCACTCGAGCAACGGATAGGATCGTTTGAGGCTAATATCTGTTTATCATAGATCGAGAGTCTGAGAGAGAGGAACAGAGAGAAGTATAAGTAGAAATTGTGCAATGATAGAATGAACCCAGCTGATTGGAATCCCAGATCACTCTAGAGCTAAACCTTCTGTAAACTGTTGCCTGAATGAGTATTGCTCACGTTCCTTCTCTAGAATTCTCCTAAGCTTCTTGTCCTTACTTTACCTTCTGTCTGGACGCCATAAGGTGGCCGGACAGGGAGGACAAAGCATTGTACAGAAGTGATCTGTGGAGTCCTACTCTGACATGTAATAGTCTGTGGCGCCGCCCTCTGGACCCTCACATGCGCTGTATCTCAATGAGCCCGCATGCTGATGTCACACCCCGCCGCCGTGCGTATATGCAGTCTGCCTGTACGTGTTCCACTCGAAGCTCTGTGCATGCATGCAAGTCTACGTTTGGCCTCTTTAGCAACATGTTGTCTGAGCAACATCCTATGGCAGGGTTTGAGTTGAAGTCAGCCGAAGCCATTGAATTTATAGATCGAGTTGGATTCATGTGGAGTCAGAAGAAGTCTGAAGACAAAGCTCTATAGAACCTTTTAAAGGTAAAGACCTCGTTTGCATGAACCTATAAAGCATTGCTTATATAAGTTAGTGTTGCTCACGTTCCTTTTCTAGATCTTCCTCAGGGTTCTTGTCCTTGCTTTACCTTCTGTCTAGATACTATAAGGTGGCTGGACAGGAGGGACAAAGCCTAAGACAAAGCATTGTGGTGAACGCTCAGCTTAATGAGTGTCGACTTTCGTATACCTTCTATGATGGAGATCAGATCTATCGTTTTGCGCAACAGTTAAGAGCTGATTGCAACGATACGGGCACGGTCAGACAAAGACCGTGAGTGGGGAAATTTAGCATTCCCTTGTGTCCCAAGCTGCCTGGAGCCCTCTTTTGGATATCCCCTTTGAGTCCGATCCTGGACTTTGCCTTTGTCTTTGGGTGGAAAGCCCGAAGATTGTTGGAGGTCGCCAAAGCCAGTGGTGGAGACGTTGCCTGGTGTTGTTTAGGCTTTCGATTGAGGAGCTTAAGTTCACCAAGACTGCCGCTTATAAACACAGCGTAATCCAAACGGCCAGTCGAGTACTTTTCTAATGTTTTTTGATTCTATAACTGTCTCAGTCTTCCGGACGAGTGTCGGCTGACCACCTTCACTTGTCTTTCAAATTGCTGTTAATGCAATTGGTTGCTTGCTTGTCTGCGCGAGGTTGACCACCTTTGTGGCCTGTAAACACCTCCAGCGTGTCTGGGTCTGTCTGAACTGGTCCTCCGACAGTGTCCAAACATAAGAAGATGCCCTTCGCCTCTCCCATATGTCTGCAAGGTTGTCACTTTCTTCCGAGAGAGAGCTTATCACTTCTGGCTATCTGTCTGTCATGTGGATCGTTCAATAAGTGGCCGTTCGATCGGATGTGCGAGATTCTGCTTGCATGTTAAACAGACAGAAGGGACGGATGGCGGCGTACCACATGGACTAACGTGGTGATGGCCGGTGTGCCAGCCGGGGAAGGCCTTCTACTCTGGGACCCCGATGTGGCAAGCCTAGAGTAGGAAGGAGGGGGAAGTAAGGAAGGGGAACAAAATGACATCGAGCCTGCCCTCAACGGCAAGAGAGGCAGAAGGGTCACAGCAGACCTACTGAGAGACAGAGTAGGGCACATGGCAGCTGCCGTCTCGTCTTTCGCCGGTGCCGGCAAATTTTTTAACAGGGATCGAGAAGAGCAAAGCGGGTTATGGGGGAAGAGGGAGAAGGGGGGACAATGGGGAAGGGGGGAAAGGGAGGGAAAGGGGGGGAAAGAGAGGGAGAGGGGGCCCAGGTTGCTTTGGGCTTGGGGGGGTGAATCAAATCGAGGCTGGCTGAGAGCATGCGAAGTAGTAGCAAGTAAAGTGACCGTGACTGAGTGTGACTGGAGCGTCTTTTGTCCGGAGTTGAGAGTTCATGTATCGAAAGGAGCAGCAAGGGGATGAAACGAGACAAAAAGAAGAGACGAGATAGAAAAAAAACAGCAGAGCAGTCTACAATGTGTCCGGTCCCTTCTTTCCTTCTCTTTATGCAGCCACTAACATGCGCAAAATGTGTTTATGCTTAACAAGACGGCCGAGCCCTTCTGTCAACAAGAACTCGAAGTCGATTGCCTACCCCTACGTTAGCTACATATGAGATGCGGGCAGAGGACTGCCTGATTACTGCCACCATACGTTTGTGCCTGCGCATGCCCACGACTGCTTGGGACCGCCCTTGCGCCCCTGCACTGAACTCAGGGGAAGGATTCAGCTCATTGCAAAGCTGAGCGTCAAAGAGGCGGACTGCGAGAACGACAAGTCGAGCGCTGCACGTGTCGTACATTTGGAACTTCTGGAACTCCCTTTAAAAGAATGACCGTTCTTCTCTTGTGGCTTCTCTTGGCTTTGTTTTACGTGTGGCTTGGGAGTTAGACCCCTCGTGTGGCTGAGAGCATGAGCGCACGAGGGAGCGCCTTTATTCGTTGTCTCCTTCTCGTTTCCTTCTGCTGAATCAGATTTAAAACATTTTGGGTTATCCCTGGTTTCCTTTTTTGAGAAAAAGAGACTGAAAAAGGTAGAGAGAGAATGAGTAGAGGAGGAGCAAAGAAAGAAGAAATCTTGAAAGAGATGTCTATTGAACGAAAAAGAAAAAAAGAGAAAAAGCGAGGGGACAGCCCGTACATGTCTTGGTGTCTGTTCTGCATCTTCTCCCTGCAGGGGGATATCGGTGCTTTGGAAGCCCTTTGGGGTTTCTGGGTATCGCCTCTCTCCCTCGCAGCACGGGAGTTGATGGGAGCCTTGGTGGAGCCAGCCGTCTCTGCGCAAGCATCTGTGTGGAGCCAGACGGTGTGCCGGCAGACGTCTCCCTCCGATAGGTCTGACCAGGTACCGTTCATTCATTGATGTCTGTTCTTATGTGTTCGGTCGATCTATGGTGTTGTTGACAACAGGCAAAGACGCGCATGCAGTCTTCGGGAAGGAAGTGAGATAAAAGAGAGAGGAGGAAGAGATATGAATATATGACATTGTGTGTGAACATATGTATGCGTGAGGCTTTTTACTACCGTGCTTTGGTTTCTCCGTCTCTTTACGTTTTGTTCGTCCCTTGGTCTGCTTGTCTACTTGCATTCAGAAAAGAGAACTGGGAGGGGATCTGTTGTAGGTGTACTATTCTGTCTGTCGTCTGCTTCCTTCCAGCAGGCCGGTCTGAGAAAGCGAGAAAGAGAGAAAGAAAGCAAGCTGTTCATTGCGAGTCTGTTTGTGTTTGTGCACGTTAATCCGAGTAATTTCCGTCAATGGGAGGAAACTTTTCTGCTTGTCAGTTTCTGCATCTGGATTTTGAGAGTCAGTTGACTATGAATGACTGTCTCAATCATGGTGCCAAAGGGATTTCTATGTCTCAGCCTGTGCTTTCTTACAATGCCTCTGTCATGGTGCGAGGACGCTTGAGATTTCATTCTTTTGACTACATGCTTTGAAGTGTCAGTGTTTTATTGGTTGCATAGGTTTGCATTGCGTCTGGTTAATCATGCTCATTCGATCACTCGCCTCTTTTTTCCTTTTCGCGCATGCTTGGATGTGTTTGGCTGATCGCGAGGATGCGATTTTCCTGTCCGTAGCCGGGGAGGATCTTTAGAGTCCTACTCTGTGGTGCCGCCCTCTGGACCCTCGCATGCGCTGTATTTCAATGAGCCCGCGTGCCGATATCATACCCCGCTGCCGCGCATATACGCAGTCTGCCTGTACGTATCACACTCAAAGCTCTGTGCATGCATGCAAGTCTACATTTGGCCTCTTTAGCAACATGTTGTCTGAGCAATATCCTACGGCAGGGTTTAAGTTGAAGTCAGCCGAAGCCATTGAATCTATAGATTGAGTCGGATTCATGTGGAGTCGGAAGAAGTCTAAAGATAAAGCTCTATAGAACCTCTTAGAGGTAAAGACCTCGTTTGCATGAACCTGTAAGGTGTTGCTTATATAAGTTAGTGTTGCTCACGTTTCTTTTCTAGATCTTCTTCAGGGTTCTTGTCCTCGCTTTACCTTCTGTCTGAACACCATAAGGTGGCTGGACAGGAGGGACAAAGCAAGGGACCGGTCGTGTCATATGCTTCGCGAAAGTCCATGGGATTTTTTTCGTCGAAATGTTCCAATCGAAAATGAGAAACACACCCCGGCCGAAAAACACGTGTTACATCACATACGTCTTGCATTAATTAATTGTATGACATGTCGCACTCACATGCAGTTATGAAGGCCCATTTGCATGAAAGACCCCGGCGCTTTCCGGGGCCGTCCAATTTTGTACGAACTGAAGCATGTGTGGGCATGCCGGGGCCTTTTTAACACCGCCGCCGCGCTTGCGAGGGGCCGTCGGTACGCCAGAAAATCACAAAGCCTTAGGTACAAAAAAGCACGAAAAGACATAGAAAGGAACGAATGCTATGAGATAAGATCATGAATAAATCGAGCATGGAATCTCAATCTTAGAAAGGGGTAAATACTATGTGCTACTTAAGCAAAGCTCGGCATAGCTAAAAAGAAGATAGAAATTAAAAGAATTAGTTTTAGTTTAAAGTAGCACTAAGCAAAAGAAGATCGTGTATGCCGCTTGCTTTCATGACTTAGTGGTTAGCATACAGCACTAACAAGCAGAAGGTCATGGGTTCAATCCTTGCTATATCCCTTTTAAGTATCAAAGAAAGGAGATACAGGACATAAACGTCCTGTATTATACAGATGTTGGCGTGTTACACTTCGATCAAAATCACATAAAAAACTTCCAAAAAACTTTTTGGAAGACTACAATGAAATTAGATCGATCACCGAATCATAAGAAAGCTCCATGCTCCTGACACTGATCGAATCTGTCACTGGAGATCGACCTGAACCACTCCAGCGACATCAAGCCCTGAAGACCCTTGAACCTCTGCAAGCATTCACCAGCGCCAACCCCTCTAAGTAGACCTTAACAAAGCCAGGGGAGGGTTCAACCGCCTAATGTAACTGGGTTACCAAAAATCTTTAGTGCGCTGCCACTAAGTTTACATTAATTAAGGATCTACCTAAGAACAACAGATTTAAAAAATACTAGCTAAAACATTGACTGCCAGGAGCTAGGCTCCGACGGCTATAGCGAAGAATACGTAGAGCCTCTCAGACTTTTTTTGTCAGACAAATCAAGGTTCGTCAAGTTCTGCTGGTCAGAAAGGGAAAGAAGAAGAAAGGAATCTTTTGTTTTGGGAGGAAAAGAGTTAGAACAGGCAAAGGAATACCCATATCTTGGTTTGTTATTGACAGAAGATTGCTTAGTAGATGCAATGATGAGAGAAAGAACAGTGAAAGTAGAAAGACTCTTTTTTGTACTAAAAAGTAAGATCACATCAGCAGGAGAGATTCTCCCAGCCACTTGCTTCCATTGGTTCAAACAGACAGTGTGTACTGTATGGCTATATGGCTGTGAAGTGCATTCACATTCGCAGGAGTCTTTGGCAGACTTCGATCGATTGCAGAGGAGGTTCATTCGATGGGTTTTCCAGTTGAGAGAGAAAGAAAGCATACATACAACCTTTTTGGAGGCAGGCTTGCTCCCGATTGACTTAGTTGTAGCTCAGAGAACGCTGTTGTGGGCACAAAAAGTTTTGAAGAAAGCAAGAAATACACCAACAGGCTATGCGCTTGCCAAGTCAATTCAGAACGGGGTGGACAGTGATTTGAAGGGGAGAAGGCAACATCCTTTTCACTTTTTTCCTCATCCGAAGAAATGTGCTCAAACTCTTTTTCCACACAGACGAAGCAACCCTTTTTATATTAGAAAAGAGCCAGAAGCAGCAGGAAAACAGCCGGCATTTGAACAGAGAGACCAGATAGTAAGATGGGTTAGCGCACTACAGAGAGAATCGGTGGTAAAAAGAAAGAACGAAGTCTTTGCGGAAAGAATAGAGAGCGCAATGCAAAAGAGAAAAGAAAACGAGAGAAAAGAACTGCAAGAAAGATCACTGATGCATCCGATTCATACTGTAATATCAAACGGAAACCGCTTGAACTTATGGCTGCACAGCAAACAGACAGATGAAAGAAACAGAGAAAACGGTCTCTTAATTGAGAGAGAAAGTATTGGGCGGACCCCTGTGTGCTACAGAAAGGTTGCACCCTGATCAGTCCACAGAAGAAGAGCAGCATTCAGGGTGGGAGAGAGGAGCCTTGAGGTTAATAAGGGGAAATTCTCTCTTAATGGAGGGAGGGGGACCCCGCTGCACAACAGAAAATGCATTGTTTGCTCTGATCTTCTTGGTATCCAGGTGGTTGAAGACGAAGTGCACATTCTGACCGAGTGTCCTTTGCATGATGCCGAGAGGGCTGTTTGCTTGCAGGCTCTTTCAGACACATGGAATGAAGGGAGGGGAGAAAGACCAGCAGGAAAGCTAAAATGGGGAGAGGGAATAAACAGGAAGACAGAAAGGCTTACCTTTTTTTCTTTTCTTTTAAGTGAGACAGATGGAAGCGTCGACAAGTTTTTGAAGGATGTTGTCACAAAACGAGCTGCCGTAAAGGAATGCCGCAAGAGAAATGCATGCAGCCTGCAAGATGTATCAAGCATCCAGCTGGACCAAGCCTACCAAATCCTTTGGTCAAATGAAAAGAAAAGAAACAAAAGACAGGCAGAGTATTCAGCAACATGGCAGCAAATGAAGTAAGCAAAGGAAGAGGGAGAAACCAAAGGGTTGAGTGACTGGGAAGTAATGAGATTGGCCTCTAATCGATCGACCGTTTGTTTTGAGATGCCTCCGTTTGAAGCCTGTTTAAGCTCCGCCAGGTCGATCGGCGGGCCGCAGCATCGTCAGTGAGAGTTGATTGATTGCAGTCTTTCGCATGCGATTGATAGTAATTGATTGATTATCACGTAAACAGTTTGCGGCACAGGTCTTTTTGGCCTGTGCGGGCCGGCCAGGAAGGTCCGACGCGTGTATGCGCTTTTCCTGGACGCCGCACGTCGAGCGCTCGGCATTGGGGCAGGAGGCCAATCCTCCAGACATTAATCCTATCCTATCCTATCCTATAGTCATTCATTCATTCATTCAGAACATAGTTCAACTCGTGGTTTCACTGAGACTACTATATATAGAATAAACTAGAATACATGTAAGTTTAAAGTTTTTTTACAAGTTGCATGGACCGAATCGATCAACTTTAAATAAATAAGTTGAAACCTAGTCTGAAACTTTAAGCCTAAGTTTAAGGTAAGAATAACATTTGAAGTTAGTCGTCTGTATCACCGATTTTCTACAGTTTTGAGCTGCAGCACTAACTGCAGCACCTACTACCCCTCAAACATCCAGCTTTTCACACGACAAACCAAAAAAACGGCGCAGCGGATGCTGTTTCCTTTCAGAACCTCAATTTAAAGCATAATTGACTCTCAGCTCCAGATTGTCACCTCACCTCAATGTCAGGTCATCGGTCCCTTACCACCGAGCCCCGATAGGCTGGAAGTTTGTAGGTCTCTGCGGAAGTGCTGGGAGAGTCTGGATGTCCCTCTCCTGCATTCGAACAAGCAAATGAACAGGCAGGCAGGTAGACACATGAAGATCTTGAGTAGCGATCGAGAGAGTACGACAGTTCAAGAGATAGCGAACACATATGCAGCAGGGCAAAGACGGGCGAAATAGACGAATACAGCGACAAACCGATACACAGAGAAAAACCTTGATTCATTCTCTTATTGATACATCATCCTTTCCCTTTTCTTCTGGCTCCTCTTTGTGCAGACATCAGACAGGAAGACGCACAGAGGGAGGGGAAAGAGTTGATCCTCTGTGAGGGACCTCCTCCAAAATCAACATGCAGAGTGCAGGAAAAGCACGACAGACTGTAAGCGGCCTCCTCTCCCCCCTCTTCCCAATAGGACCCCCGCCCACGCCCCTCCCTTGTGAGTGAAGATACAGACGCGACTCTCGAGACTCTCGATCGAATCCTCACCTTGAAGAACACTTGGAGCGTGTACGTCTTCTTCTCTGCATCCCACTGCACGTGGAGCTTCCCTGCACACAGACCATCCACACCACAAACATGACAGACAGAAAGGCCAGAGTCGTCAAGAAGGCCGTGAACTGCCACTCGATCGATAGATCTGTTCCTCGTCACAAAGATCAGAGCAGAACTTCCCCGCAAAAACAAAACACGAAGGACACGCAGGGCTACAGGCTAGTACAAAAACGAAAGGAAAAGCAAAGAGCGTGTCCTCTTGTAATTCAAAAATGAATGGGGAGCAAAAAAAAAAAAAACGGAGTGCCACCCAGCGAGAGAACATCGAATGCGCACCCTTCATGAAGATTCGCTTGTACTGTAAATCAACCACTCGCACGGCTCCACACTCCTTGTGTGACGCACATGAACACACAAACACATACAGGCAAGACGGTAACTGGAACAAACGAATTAAGATGACGTGCAGAAAAGTGTCAGTGGCAAAGTTGCAAGAAGACCAACAAAACCGATCGTCCGGCCTGACCCAAACCCTCAACCCCC
>JAHBMJ010002336.1:38034-63170 GCA_018398765.1 Chromera velia | reverse complement strand
GGGGGGGGGGGGGTTAGCGTGACTGCCCACGGTCGACTGGCCGGCGTGCGTCAATCGTGTAGTTCTCATTTTTCTTGCTTTCCGGGGCCGTTTGCAAGCTTGCTTGTGTCAGATCTTTCACCAAAAACCCGGCCTCAAAATACCCCAAAAAGCTAAATTTATCTAAATTTGCACTATACATGCATCAGATTGGGTTTAGATCTACGCTTATCCCCGGGTTTGTTTCCTGGGGGGGGGGGATCGAGAGTTCCACGGCTTTTCCCGCAAGGGGGTAAAGGGAGGCGGGGGGGGGTCGACTGGCTGGNGGGGTCGACTGGCTGGCGTACATCAATCGTACAGTTGTTATTTTTCTTGCTTTCCGGGGCTGTTCGCAAGCTTCCTTGCATCAGATATAAAACAAAAATACCCCAGCCCATGTATGCAGTGTCTTTCGCATTCTTTCACCAAAAAAAGGCCCTGGAAAGATCCCGCCCCAAATGGTCCAGAAAAGCGTGCATGAACCCGTGTCGTCATGCATGCGTGCGTAAGTAGCCCCAAAAAGTGACAGACTGCATCTTTAGGCTTTTTTTCTGGGGGAGGGGGGGTTTTGCGGCTTTTCTCATNNGGGGGGGGGGGGTTGGCATCATCACCCGGTTGGCTAGCCGGCGTGCGTCAATCGTGCAGTTCTCATTTTTAATTTTTGCTTTCCGGGGCTGTTTGCAAGCTTGCTTATGTCAGATACCCCAGCCTATCCCAGCCCACACGTGCACGCAGTGTCTTTTATTAAAAACCCGGCCCCAAAAGGCTGAATTTACGCCATGCGTGTATCAGATGGGTTTTTCAGATCTCCACTTACCCCCGGGCTTTTTTCCCGGGGGAGGAGGGAGTTCCGCACATGTTTTCTTCCCGCGGGAGGGGGGGGGTCAGTGTCTAGCTGGCTGGCGTGCATCAATCGTGCAGTTCTCATTTTTTTTGCTTTCCGGGGCCGTTTGCAAGCTTGCTTACGTCAAATGGCCGGTCTCGGCGGGCCGGGGGCGTTGGCTTGCATGCCGGGCCGGCCAGTGCCGCGCCGCCGCCGCGGCCTTGCGTCGCCCACGTACGCGGCGTGCTACGCGGGCGTGCGGCGCGCGTGCGCCTACCTGCAATTAATTTATTATTAAGTATTAGTTATTAGGTATTAAGAGGGGGTATAGGAGTTTCTCCCTGTCCGGGAAGTGTCTCCACCCCATATGGATGCATCACGCAACTTGCTCGGCATTACCTGCCGCATGCTACGTGTGTGCTTATTTATGTGGTCTGTCGGCCCGCTCCCTAATGTGGTCCTGGACAAAAAACCTCAGACATACAAAACCAGTTAATGAGGAAAAACAGGCCAAGGCGGAGAACCGACTCATGCAAGAAGGAGAAAAGACTCCTTTCAAGCATGCTGCATCACGACCAAAAAAGTAAGGGCTAGTAAGGGCGGCTCAATTCTAGAACACGCTCCCAGAAATCGAATACGGTGGCTCAGTTCTAGAGCACACACCTGAGAAGACAGAGATTGGAAAACCTAATTCTAGGGTAAATAGAAGGCGGCTCAGCTCTAGTGCACGTCAACTCCGACTCAACGTCAACTGTATCATCCTTGATCAGTATCGACTAGCATCGACACACCAACTCCACCTCCTCCTCTGGGTGTCTGCCGACTCCATCTCCCTCTCTAACTTTACACCAGACTCCAGCGCTCTTCCCATCCGCATACCAACTCAATCACTTTCTCCATCTATATACTATGTTAAACTTCATATTAAGTCTACAACCCTCTTCGTCTACACATGAAACGTCATAAAACTCTATTTCTCGCTTCATTGAAAAATTATTAATTTCACATCTCTCCCTCCATACATATGCCGACCTCATTCTCCTCACTATCTAGATTGAATTTCATCATCCTCTCTACCCACGCACATATACTGAGTCTCCATCACTCTCTGGATTTGGAGTCAATTCACATGCCGCGACTCTATGATGAGCTTCCACTCTTTCTCCATCTTCACGCCGACTCCATCACTCTCTCCATTCATACTCCAACTCAATCACCTTCTCCATCCACACACCAATTAAGTTTGAACCCCATCGCCCTCTCTATCTACACACCGACTCCATCAGTGATATCCTCTCCATCCATACGCCAAGTCTATCACTCTTTCCATTCACATATCAACTCCATCACTTCCACTACCCAGAAACAATCTCTATCACTTTCTCCGGACAACTACACACCAAACTCCATCATCCTCCCCATCCACACAGCAAACTCCATACTCTCTCCATCCACACACCAACTCCATCATCCCCAGAGTCTCCACCCATACTCCAACTCTATCACCCTTTCCATCAACACACCACTCCATCCAACTCTATTACCCTCTCCATCCACACACAAACTCTTGCGACCATTACCCCCTCGATCTATATAACAACTTCATTATCCTCTTCATCCATACAGCAGACTCCATGCCCTCTCTATCCACACGCCAACTCCATCAAACTGTCCATCCACACACAAACTTCTGTGACCATCAATGACATCCTCTCCATCCACACACCAACTCCATCACCCTCTCCATCCCTACTGTGATACCAGCTCCATCACTCTGAGGCTCTCTATCCACATACCAACTCCATCACCCTCAGAGTTTCCATCCACACAATTTTATACACCAAGCGTCATCATCCTCTTCATCTACACACTACCTCCATCAGCGATACCCTCTCTATCCAGACATAAAGCTTAACTTCATTACCCTCTCTTGGACCATCCATACACCAACTCCATCACCTTTTCCATTTGCATACCAACCTTATCACCGTCTGTCGCCCTCTCCATCCATGTACCAACTCCATCACCCCCTCCATCCTCACACTAACTCTATCACCGCCTGTCGCCCTCCCCATCTTCACACTAACTCTATCACCATCTGTGACAGTCGCCCTCTGCATCTACACATCAACTCCACCCCCTTCTCCATCCACATACCAACTCCATCACCCCCTCCATCCTCACACCAACTCCATCAGTAACATCTTCTCCATCCACACACCAACTCTATCAATCACCCTCTCCAACCACACACCTACCCCATCACCCTCTCCATCCATACACCAACTCCATCACCCACTCCATCCGCACACTAACTCCATCAGTGATATCCTCTCCATCCATACACCAACTCTACCACCCTCTCTAACCACACACCTACCCCATCACCTCCTCCATCCTCACACTAACTCCATCACCCACTCCATCCGCACACCAACTCCATCAGTGACATCCTCTCCATCCACACACCAACTCTATTACCCTCTCCAACCACACACCTAGTACTACCCCTCTCCATCCACACACCAACTCTATTACCCTCTCCAACCACACACCTACCCCATCATCGCCTCCATCCACACACCAACTCTATTACCCTCTCCAACCACACACCTACCCCATCATCGCCTCCATCCTCACACCAACTCCATTACCCACTCTATCTGCACACCAACTCCATCAGTGACATCCTCTCCATCCACACACCAACTCTGTCATCCTCTCTAACCACATACCTACCCCATCACTCTCTCCATCCTCACACCAACTCCATCACCCACTCCATCCGCACACCAACTTCATCAGTGACATCCTCAGAGTCTCCATGATCCACACACCAACTCCATTACCCTCTCCGGCCATCTATACACCAGCTCTATCACCCACTCTATCCGCACACCAACTCCATCAGTGACATCCCCTCTATCCACACATCAACTCTATCACTCCCTCCATCCTCATACCTACCCCATCACCCTCTCCATCCTCACACCAACTCTATCACCCACTCCATCCGCACACCATCTCCATGCAGACGCCGACTCTATGTCCCTCTCCATCCGCACACCGACTCCATCTCCCTCTCCATCCACATATCGCAGCTCAGCTCTAGAGCATGCACGCACTCCACACGAGGTTGGAAAGCCCAGCCTTAAGGCAGGAGAAGCGGGAGGAAGGGCAGCTCAGTTCTAGAGTACGCTCCTCAGAAATATGAGATTGGGAAGCCCAGCTCTAAAGCAAAGAGAGGGCGGCTCAGCTCTAGGGCACGCACCTCAGAATCTAAACCACTGTCCGCCACTGTCTCTGCACCCCGCCGTGCTCTCAATCTAGTTTCCCTCGCTATCTGCACACCAACTCTATCTCTCTTTCTATCCATACACCAACTCCATGTCCCTCTCCATCCGCATGCCGACTGTATCTCCCTCTCCATCCATATATCGCAGCTCAGCTCTAGAGCATGCACGCAGGCCACACGAGGTTGGAAAGCCCAGCCTTAAGGCAGGAGAAGGCGGGAGGAAGGGCGGCTCAGTTCTAGAGCACGCTCCTCAGAAATATGAGATTGGGAAGCCTAGCTCTAGGGTAAAGAGAGGGTGGCTCAGCTCCAGAGCATGCACCTCAGAATCTAAACTACTGTCCGCCACTGTCTCTGCGCCCCGCCGAGCTCCCGACTCCATCGACACATCAGAATTGCCCTCAAAGTCACATCTTTTATTAGAATGGCAGCCTGTTATCAGAGGTATCAGGACGGTGACAGCCCCTAACCACTGCCCATACACACTGGGTCCCCTCTTCAGAGTGTTGTCAGCATGGAGAGTCTCTGACTAGTCTCGTCACTGAGGGGTAGTCGGGCTCCGTTTTCGAAGAGGTGTGTCACTGCCAGTGGGCGGGGGTGGAAATAGGTGGGCAAAGGGAGACCCACACTCTAGCTGGCTTACTAAGTGAATTTAGGGGGAGGTTATAATCTGAAGACCTGAAGCTCTCCACGCGGACTGAGGAAGGTTTCGTCTTTGATGGTGGATAAAAGGAGACTCCCACTGTAACGGGCTCGTTTATATCCTAGCTGACGGTAGACGAAAGGAGGCTCACTCTGGCGGGCTCTACATGTGAACTTTTCTTCTATCTGATTCAACACAATCGTTGCAACGACTCCCCCTTTGAAGCTGGAACCAAGGGTAACACCAGCCAGATAAGTGATAAGCGACAGAAACAGAGGCCCACACTCCAAAAAAAGCGCCTCAACACCAGAGAAACGATATGCACAGGCGGCTCCAGGGAGATCCGCGTTTCGGACAACAAACGGATGAAGGCCAGAGGTATATACATATAGAAGCTCCTCCTCCGTCCATCCACCGCAACACTAATCCCAAAAGGAAAGGACACAGGTAGACACAGAGACCCTGATAGCCCGGGATCATGGCCATACATGGAAGGGACTAGCAGGGACAGATGCGAACTGATTAAACACCAAGGATCTGGGTAGAACTGAGAGGAGACAGAACCAATTATTTCGAAGGTCAGACAAAGACAAACAACACCTCAAATCTCAGCCGTTTCTACTTTATTTTTCCTCTTCAAAGCTTTGTTCTACCTCTTTTTTGAGCCTCTTGCTGATCGTAATGGGGAAAGAGGCTTCAGGGGCATTGAGTATAGTAGATTGTAGATGTATAACTATACTTAACCCAGCGAGCCTTTTTTTTTAGCCACACGCTCCTGCATACGTTTTTTTAGACACACGCGCGGGGGGGTGCGGGGGCCCCGGAAAACCACCGCCAAAAATGGTTCCGCAAGCGAAAAAAGCGCGCTGTCTACGCGTATCTCACCTCTCCACCGTCTCTATACGGGTGAGTGCCTTAATTATGCACGCCCGCAAAAAGGGTGAGTGCCTTGGAATTGAAATTATCTGGCTGGGGACATTTGACGGGCCATAAAATTGGTATAAATGTTTGACGGGCCAGGGATTTTTGACGAGCCAGGCTATTTTGATGGGCCACGCTGTTTTGATGGGCCAGAGATATTTCACAGGCCTGGTAATCTTGACTGGCTCATTTTTTTGACAAGCCAGGCTAGGTGCCCTATATACTACCGTATGTTCAATAAATAGAGTTTGAAAAAATTTCAAAAAAATCTCACATGTTCAAGAAGGATGCTCTAAAACAGCCGTACAAAAAAATATATAGCATACAGCCGGGGGTTCGAATTCATACTTTTGCTCTTTAGAGTGCTTCACAATCTTTAGATAATCAGAAAAAAAAAATATACAAAATCAGACTTCCAAACAAAAAACCTAAGTTTTTCACAAAGCATTAAAAAAGATTGCTTATGACTCCGCTGTATCAATACATATATTTTTCAAGGATTAGTTGTATATCAGTGGGAGTTTACACACAAAAAGTTTCAGTTTCTAACTCTTTATCGTTGCAAAGTTATATCTTTTGAAATTTTGCGGTGAATTATTGAATATACGGTATACTGGGCCACGGCGGGCCTTAGCGCACGCTGGGACAAGGCGAGGCCGCGCACCGGTCAAAATTTGCATGCATGCATGCTGCCAGTCTGCAGAAGAGCACCCTACAGTATCAAAATCGCATCATTCATCTGATCCAGTCCCTCCGAGAGAGTTATATTAGGTCCATCTGTGGAGCGGTCTAGGGAAGGGCAAAGCGGGTGGTAGAGGCATTAGGGTACCGTCACCTTAGTGATTAAACTTCATATGAACACAAACTTGCAAACAGATTATAAACAACTTCATGCTATACAACAATTATATCTTTTTATACTACGATACGTTTCTTTCTTTTAAGCCTTTTAGTGTGATCTAATATCTTAAAAGAATTTGATCCAGGTATGTATGCTGATCAGTATACAATTTTAGTCATTTAAATTAAAAACACAATTTTTTTAAAAAAAGTGCCCCAGCACTCTTTTCTAATAATATATAAAAGCTAAGAGTAGTTTGCCTTTATTTATAAGAAAGAAACTCTGAATGTACATTAAAATATTTTATTTTAATTTTTTTATGAGCGTGCATTCCGTATGTTCAATAAATAGAGTTTGAAAAAATTTCAAAAAAATTTCACATGTTCAGAAAGGATGCTCTAAAACAGCCGTGCAAAGAAACATACAGCCGGGGGTTGGAATTTGTACTTTTGCTCTTTAGAGCGCTTTACAATCTTTAGATAATCAGAAAAAAAAAAATATACAAAATCAGACTTCCAAACAAAAAACCTAAGTTTTTCACAAAGCATTAAAAAAGATTGCTTATGACTCCGCTGTGTCAATACATATATTTTTTAAGGATTAGTTGTATATTAGTGGGAGTTTATACACAAAAAGTTTCAGTTTCTAACTCTTCATCGTTACAAAGTTATATCTTTTGAAATTTTGCGGTGAATTATTGAACATATGGTATACTGGGCTGCGGCGGGCCTCAGCGCACGTTGGGACAAGACGGGGCCGCGCGCCGGTCAAAACTTGTATGTATGCATGCTGCCAGCCTGCAGAAGAGCACCCTGCAGTATCAAAATCGCATCATTCATCTGATTCAGTCCCTCCGAGAGAGTTATATTAGGTCCATCTGTGGGGCAGTCCAGGGAAGGGCAAAGTGGGTGGTAGAGGCATTAGGGTACCGTCACCGTAGTGATTAAACTTCACATGAACACAGACTTGCAAACAGATTATAAACAACTTCATGCTATACAACAATTATATCTTTTCATATTACGATACTTTTCTTTCTTTTAAGCCTTTTAGTGTGATCTAATATCTTAAAAGAATTTGATCCAGGTATGTATGCTGATCAGTATACAATTTTAGTCATTTAAATTAAAAACACAATTTTTTTAAAAAAAGTGCCCCAGCACTCTTTTCTAATAATATATAAAAGCTAAGAGTAGTTTGCCTTTATTTATAAGAAAGAAACTCTGAATGTACATTAAAACATTTTATTTTAATTTTTTTACGAGCGTGCATTCCGTATGTTGAATAAATAGAGTTTGAAAAAATTTTAAAAAAATCTCACATGTTCAAGAAGGATACTCTAAAACAGCAGTACAAAAAAACATACAGCCGGGGGTTGGAATTCATACTTTTGCTCTCTAGAGCGCTTCACAATCTTTAGATAATCAGAAAAAAAAAAATATACAAAATCAGACTTCCAAACAAAAAACCTAAGTTTTTCACAAAGCATTAAAAAAGATTGCTTATGACTCCGCTGTATCAATACATATATTTTTCAAGGATTAGTTGTATATCAGTGGGAGTTTACACACAAAAAGTTTCAGTTTCTAACTCTTTATCGTTGCAAAGTTATATCTTTTGAAATTTTGCGGTGAATTATTGAACATACGGTAGTATATAGAGCTTGCATGCGCGCTGGCTACATGCTGGCTACATGTGTCTGATCTCTCCTCTGTGAGTCTCTCTCTGATCACGGCATAGACTGGAGCCCGTCACAATCATTCTGTCCAACCATCACTTTTTGAAACTATTGTCTCACCAGAGTCCCTTCACGCTCCTGAATCGCTTGCAACTCAGTCAACGTGCAGCTGGTCTCGATCAAAGCAGGTGGAAAAGTTAAGACGCTATATAGTCTCTCCATCTCTTTCTCTGTCTACTTCTGAAGTAATTCTTCCTGGTCGAGTCATGAAGCTCACTGCTCTGCTCATGGCTGTGGCCTTCCTCTACTCCAGCGCGGGAGCTCAAACAGCAACGACATAAGTGTCAGAGGAAGCTGGAGAGCTTGCCGTCTCCAACGCTGCCCCCGCGATCGCATCTGGCATCCCTCCGTCTTGGGATACCGACTCTGGGGCGGCCGAGCGGCGCCAGTTGCAAGCGAAGCCGAAGCCGGGAATTGCTTCGGACATTCTCACCAAAGTCGGGAACGCGCTGCTGATCAAGGTGGTTGGCTTGGTGTTCGACAGAGTGACCGACGTTGTGCTGCCAGGGAGTATCCCAGAGGCGCCCCAGATCATCACACTTTCCGAAGCGTCCCTCATGGACATCCATGCGATCGTGCGAGAGCGCATCAGCGCGGCTTTCCTCTGCGAGAAGGTCATCCAGATCCAGGCCCTCCTGATTCGGGTTGACCACTACAGGCGTCTGTCCAACAACCTCCAAAGCAGTCGCTTTGAGCTTTCCTCCATGGTAGCTCTTGGCCTCGAGCTCCTCCTATACCTGGACACGGAGGGCCAGCCGGATATCAACAGAGAGTACCAGGCCCTCGTCCCTGCAGTGCTCATGGTCATCGCGGAGTTGCGGGAGGTGGACAGGCTTCTCGGTGCGACTGCTGAAGAGTTGGCCCCCCGCTCCGACGCCTTGAAGGGTGTCGCACAAAGGGCACTGAGAACCTTCGGACGGTGGCGTACCACCTGGACGCCCACTGTCGGTGGGGAATTCAGCGCCACCGACGTGATGACTTTCGTCAGTCCCGAGCCACGCAATGTGGTAACTGTGTGTGTGAAAATGGGCGATGGAGGGCTGCGACACAACTGCCTGGGCAACGGGCCCTGTCTCAACTATCCCCCCGAGAGGCTCGTGGAGCGGTTGGCCTGCGAGACCGAGAACTGCGGGAATAGGTCGAGAAGGGGGGGTGCGAGGAACCTCTGTCACCTAGCGCCGCTTTGCCGCTGCGTTGTTAGTGAAAAGCGTAGGCTCCCCGACCAACTGCAGAACAACTACAACAGGCACCTGAGGGAGTACAGAGAGATTGCGCACAACGACCGTGCAGTCTTCGGTGAAGACTTCAGCGGCTTTCTGGCGTCCCTCCAAAGAGTGGCTACCGGAAACTTCAATTTTTGAATGAATGAATGAGTGATTGTCGATATTTGCTGGTCGAGGGCACTCTCAGTGTCTTCACCTTTCGATTTTGTGAACGGCCTTCACCTGCATGCCATGCGTGTCTTCTTCTTGCGATGGCTCGATCGTCTGTCTGGACACTGCACGGCGTTGCAGCGACAGACCGTGCTGCCTTAGCTAATTCTTGTTAGCTGCTTTGCTTGTGTATTTTTCTCGTGTCGTTGTACCCTTCTTCTCGTTTTATGTGCTCATTTCTCGTAGTCTTAATACTGCGCCGCGTTGCAGAGAGACCGCGCTTGTGTGTTGATAGTTGTCTTTCCTTCTTTCAGCAAGTCCGACCAAAAAGATGTGTCATGCAGTCTTTTCCCCTGTGATCAAATCCGCGACCAGAAAGATTTGCAATGCATACAGAAGCTCGTTGTTGGCAAACCGTCTCCGATGAGCGCATGCATATCTGACTGGCGTACGTGTCTGATCGACGCATGGGTTCGCTTCTTTTGCTTCAATTGTTATGTGAAGTTATTCGGACCCTGGCATACGTTCGACTTTCCTTGAGGCCTCGGCAAGATCGGGGAAGGGGGTCAGAGAGATCTTCACCGACAGCGTGGTTGATGTCGGCTGATCGATCTTTCATACATGGAGAGCCGCAAGCGAGACGGGAGGGAGTTTCAGACTCTGCATGCATGTGCGAGCAGCCTGCACGCAGAGGAAGAGAGGAATGCAGCCAGAACAAGGGCGCGAAAGGTGAAAAAGTCATCGTTCACGCCTCCCTGCCTGCATCATGGCTGCATGTCTGCCTGCAAGCCAGCATGCCGCATGCATCCACGATCCATCAGCTTCTGTGACTGCAAAGTGACAAACTAGGTGACAAAGTGGCATTTTGATTCAAGAGCCGGCTTCGCTCACAGCAAAGTTCTCGCGCCGAGGGGGTCCAAAACTGGCTCAGACTCTAGCTTAGACTGACTGAGACTGTTTGAAGTCTGTTTCTATAAATTCCTTCTTCAGTTCTTCTAGTACTTCTACACTGTGCTATATCTTGAACAAGACTTGCATGAACATGGACTGCCAGGAGCTAGGCTCCGACGGCTTTAGTCATTCATTTATTCATTCATTCATATAGCTAGTAAATTCGCTATACATGAATTCGTAGGACGAACGTAGGCAATTTATTATTATATTCTTAAAAGTATAGATTTTATGTAGTATTAAAAAAAAAAAAATATTATTCTTTTACTTTCCTTTATTAAAGTCTGCTAAGCCGCTTATATAAGCCTACTAAGCCTAGTACCATCACCTCAATGTGACCTCATCATCCGAGTCATCATCATCATCATCTGATTATTATCATCATCACCACTAGCATCAGTGCTGCATCACTAGTAGCATCACCACGTGTTCTTACGCTAGAGTTCATCTTAAACCAAATTATCATGTATCCTAGCATGTATCATCAATGATTCTAAGTCATCATGCCTAGCATCATGCATCATCATCATCATTATCATCGATGATCATTATTATTCTTTTATTGATCGGTGTATGGATCGAGATATGCATCACATGCATATACCATCATCCAATGATCATCGTCGATCAAACGGGCCTAGAACGGTCGTCGATCTGCCCAGACTTTAGCCCAAACTATAGTTAGAAAGCTATAGAAAGCTACGTCTAGGTCTATAGTAGTCTATAACTTTAAACTTAGTTAGGACTTCAACACTTACCAGATTTAAATATTTTAACTTGATCCATTACTATCTATTACTTGAGGAACCTCCCTGAACCTAAGTGCCACTTGAAAAAATATAATCAAGATGATCTCCATCTGCGGCATCGTTTTTCAAGAGACCGTCCACCCTTGCGGCGTACACGGTCAAGACACTGTCCAGATATGCGGCTTTGGCTTTCAAGACACCGTAAATGATCCACGCCTGCGGCGCGGACTTTCAAGCTTATCCAAAAATGCGGCTTAAACTTTCAAGTAGTAGTTAGGTTCAGGGAGGTCACTTGAGGGTACTTAAGAGAATGACTAAAGTTACTACTTAGTAAGGAACACAACCCTCGAGTAAAGGCCCAGGGGAGAGCTATAGGGCATAAGCCTGGATATGTCATTCAATTATGATTCAAATTTGGCCGGTTTTTTCTAGTTGATTCTCAAAGTTGTCATCAAATACTGAATTTTAACCCATAGATGTTCAGTATTGCAGAATCAGTAATCCTCAGTCTACTTGTGCATCATCATATTGATGTACTCCCGGTAATTGAACATTCCCTCATGACTGTCTACCTGAGAAAGAAGAGCCTGGGCCTGCAGACATACAGACAAACAACAAATCAAATCTCTTGTTTTGTCATAGGCACTGCTTTCAGGTTCTCCTCTGTTGCATTCCTTCGCTGGAAGCTTTTTCCGATCTTTCCTTCGTTCTTTTCGTTGGTATCTACCTGTTTGAGCATCTATCGATCTGTCCGTTCGTTCGTTCGTTCGTTCATTCACTCACTCACTCACTCATTCATTCATTCATTCTATTTCTCTTTCTTTCCTTCTTTCTTTTTTTCTTGCTCTTTCTCTCTCTTTCTCTCTCTCTCCCTCTCTCTCCCTTTCTCTGTCTGTCTGTCTCTCTGTCTCTGTCCCTGTCTCTGTCTCTGTCTGTCTGTCTCTCTCTCTCTCTCTTTCTTCCTTTCTCTCTCTCTCTCTCTCTCTCTCTCTCTCTCTCTTCCTTTCTCTCTCTCTCTCTCTCTCTCTCTTTCTTTCTTTCTTTCTTTCTTTGTTTGTTTGTTTGTTTGTTTGTTTCTTTGCTTGTGTGTATGTTGCTTTCCGCTTCGCTGTCTCTGTCCCTCTTTCTTTCTCCCTTTCTTTCTCCCTTCTTCCTTCCTTCCTTCCTTTCTTTCTTTCTTTCTTTCTTTCTTTCTGTCTTTCTTTCTTTGTTTCTTTCTTTCTTTCTCTCTTTTCTTCTGTATGTTTTTCACTCTGTGATACTGTCTGCCTGCCTGTCGGTCTGTCTGGGTGTCTGTCTGTCTACGTGTTTCTTTGTCAGTCTGTCTCTCTGTTGTTGTCCTCATTCTTTTTTCCTTGCATTGCTCCCTGTCTCCTTCTTTCCGTCCTCCCTCAACAAAACAAACGCTTTTTCTTTCCCGTTTCAGGCCCAATGCCTTGCTACGTGTGGTCTATCGTCTGCCTCTGTCTGTCTGTCTGTCTGTCTGACCGACCTCCTCTTTGGTCATTCGGTTCTTGCCGTAACTCGTCAGAGCCTTCTCCAAATCTGCCAGCTTGATCATCCCCTCAGGAACATTGTTGGCAAACAACTGCGTGCATGCACGGAAGCACGGGCACACACACACACACACACACACACACAGAGAGAGAGAGAGAGAGAGGCAGAAAAATGAGTTTCGGGTTTGTCTGTGTGTGTCTCTGTCCTTTCCTTTGTTCCTCTCATGAGACCAGAAGGAGAGGCAGACAGGACAGCCGCATAGACCCAAAGTTGCAGACAGACAGACAGACAGACAGACAGACAGAGACAGGAAGATGGACAGACAGACAGACAGACAGACTATGTGTTTCTTCTTCTCCCTTCTTTTCTTCATGAACACAATAGACAGACAGACAGACAAACAGACAGATAGACAGACAGACTGTGTGTTTCTGTTCCCTCCTTTCTTCTTCTCGAGTACACACAGGGACATAGACAGACAGAGAAATGCACAGACAGACTGCATCTCCTCAGACAGGCAGACAGGGAAACGAAGACAGTGAGCACCCATGCAGGATTACACTGAATGCCCTCTTTCTTCCGTGGGAAATGGCAGTCTCACGTGGTGCGGGTAAAACGGTTCGTCGTGCAAGAGAAGAGACTGACCCTGAACGCCCTGTCTACCTCCTCTGCGGTGTAGTCTGCGTTCACGCGACGAGACATCACCCTGACGAACTCTGCACGGAGACAATCAACATATCCAGGGGCATCCAGAAAAAGGAAACAGAAGGACCAGAAAGTTGAGGATCCAAACTTTGAAAAGGAGTGAGGTGACCTAAATGAAGGAAAGGAAAAAAGGACAGAAGGAGAGAGAGAGAGAGAGAGAGAGAGAGAAGCGAAAGAGAAAGCTAAACAGAGAAAGAAAAATTAACTTGGAAACAAATAAAGAAGGAAAAGGCAGCAAGGAAAGAAAGAAAGAAAGGAAGGAAGGAAGGAAGGAAGAAAGAAAGAAAGAAAGAAAGAAATTGAAAGAAGGAACAGAAGAAAAGAAAGAAATTGAAGGAAAGAAAAGAAGGAAAAGAAGAAAAGAAAAGAGGGAAAGACAGAGATTGAAGGAGAAAAAAAAAAACGGGCGGATGTGATCAGCTATGGATTGGACGAAAACCAAACAGGCACGTGTACACTTCGATAAATGTGAAACTCAGAACGTGCGGAAGCATCTTAGATTCGCTTCACCATTCTACTGTTCATTCGCATTTTCCTGTCGCTCAGTTCTTGTAAGCACACCTACGCAAGGCCTCCTGTCTTCTTTAGGCCCTTTGCGACGAAGCTCACCGTGTACCCCCTTTCTCAGAAATAATCCATTGCACCCATTCACCCACCCACCCACGGACCCTCAAAATCGATTTCTCCGTTCCCGTTGTCGTCCACCTCGGAGACCATCATCTTCAGCGTCTCCTCACTGGTCGGAATCCCCAGAGTCGCCAGGAGCTTGCCCAGCTCCTCTGTGGAGATCATCCCACTCCCGTCAGAGTCCACCTGCATGAGGGAAGTTCGTTCACTTGGATCGTTTGCGCAAAGGGATGCTGTCAACAATGGTTCAAGAAAAATAACACAAGTTTTTTGCGGGGGAACGGTCACGGATCCTCAGGCATGATTCGGTAAATGAGCCCCCCTTCAGAATATTCCCTAAATCAGTTAGGAGCGAAGAAAGAAAGGAAGCGGGAGAAACAGCGAACATTCCGCAGCGGCGGAAAAGAGCCAGAAAGACAGGACCATTCAGACGGGTATGTTGGCCCTAGCTCACGTATCGAAGTTATGTAAAATGGAAGCACAGGAGCTCGGCAGTTTCTCTTCTCTCTCTTTCACACACAGGCAGACATGCAGACTCGCGGGCCACCAGAAAGGAGGAGACACGGGGGATGCAGAGAGTCAGGGAGGGAAAAAGACAGCGAGGAGGGGTCTGAGGGCAGGCGAAGCGAAAGCGGAAAAGGGTGCACGTGCTGGACGGAGGCACTCTATGCATGCACTTGAAGATTTACACTGCATATTGTTCAATGAACCTTCAGGTGGCATGCAAACAACACGTGTGCATGCATGTGTACTGATCAATGAAACTTGCAGAAGCGTAGACGGCCTTTTGATCTTTTCCCCAGACTGTGCAGATAGAAATCTGAGCACTCGCATCCTGCGCCACGCAGACTGTCCAAAGAACGGACTATTTGCACGTGTGATGCATGTATATACATTCATGTTCTAAGCACGGTCGATGTCTCTTGCGCATCACACCTGCAGCTCCAAGCTTACCAAGTTGAAGATCTCCCGAAACTCCCTCAGGTCGTTTTGGGGGACATTGCTGATCCCTCCATCGCCTCCTCCGGCCGCTCCGCTCATTCTAAGTTACAATAGATTATCTGGTTGTTGGTTGAATGTTCTGGTTGAATGGTTGTTGGTTGTTGGTTGATACGAACAAGCCAGCTAAGAAGTCAGCTAGGGAGCGCTGCAGGAGACCTCAGTGACGGATCAGAAATGCTGATAGTGTGTCTGAGTGCTGTGCACCTCAAGGGAGGGCTGCGATGCATGCATATATCAATGATCCTCTCTATATACCTGTCTTCTCATTGAATGAACTCTGACATTCATATATATATTATAATACAACCGTGAAATTTCTGCATGTCAGAATTCAGCCCTTATATATGCATGCATGAATGCATGCATGCATGGAGTGCACGACAAAAATGCATGTGTTTGCATGCATGCATGAGAATTAAACCGCGGGGCGCGAAGACGAGCGCCAACTTCGCCGCCAAGCCCACGTTTCGTACGTGTTCCGAGTTCCCCTTAATTGCATTCGGTTTTGAGGTACTCATCAGTGCTCGAGTCTCGTAGGATCGAATCATTCCCATCGTGTGCACGACTGCCACACCTTCTTTGAACGCTGGATTGATTGCCTAGACTGTAAGTCGGAAGACTAGGGAGAAGCCTTGACTCGCTGTACGACCTGTGCGATTGCCGTCTCCAGAATGGATCCGAGGACGGTTGCTTAAACGAGTGCGTAGACGGGAAGACTTTTTTTATTTCGCTCTCTCCTTGGCGGTCCTTTGACCTGTTTGATCATTTTTCTTTCTGACAAGGTTTTCCCTTTTCTGACAAAAATGTCTCGGGAAACTACTCCCATGTCAACTTCGGAGTATCGGGATGGCGAGGCTCCTATCTCGACCTCCGTCTTGGTGACTGCTCGTGCTGACGAAACACCGGCAGAAGAGACAGCAGGAGCTCAACTCATAAGCACTGGAGAAGAATCCGGGCAGCCAAAAAAGAGACCCAACCCGGAATCCGCCCCCCATGCTACCGAGAGTGAGTCGACGTCCCTGGAGACCCGGGCCGAAGACTGCGTGAACTCCCGAAAAGAAGCCGACTCTTCCCTAAGGGCGGATGCGCGGGACACAGGAACACCGAAAGTTCATGCCGAAACGGATGAAGGGCAAAAAGAACATTCTGAGCAAGAGAACGGAGCGGCAGCAGAAGCAGCAGGGACGCCCCCGTCTCCTCCTCTGCACGATGATGGGGGCACAGCTGAAGCTTTTGCTCCTATCGATGCCCTGGATGCAGTTGGTGGGAATGAGGTGGGGTCCCCTTCTCGTGTGGGCCTTCCTCCAGAGAGTCCCCCAACGGCCCCGGCTGCTGGTGGTGTGGTCAGAGGGGCAGACAGTGACGAGGACGAAGTTTTTATTCATGCGAGGGGGGGGAAGGCAGGGGGCCTCGGCACGCCCTTTTTTGATCCAGACCTGGGCGGGCGCATGGGGAACGTCAATGATTTTTCAGCTGTCCATTTTGAGGGCGGTGAATCCCACCCTCACTCTTCGCCTTCGGCCGGTGCATTCCACGGGGCCCCATCTCCGTTCAGCATTTTGCACCCCCCTTCTTCGCCTTCGAAGGTAGTCGACCGTCCGTTCTCTTCGTCCTCGCCCTCGAACGCTTCCTTGGCGCTTAGGGAAGAGAGCGTGGGTCTCCTTGTCCCTGCCTCTCTTGCGGAAGGCGGTGCGAACGGAGAGGTGAGACCAGACGGGGAGGCAGAAGGACAGAGAGAATCTCTTGAGTTGATGGGGACGGGCAATTTGAAAGAAGCAAGTCACGAAGAAGCCTTGAAAGGAGAGGAAGAAAGTGGGCAGACAGGGGAGGCAAGGGAGAAGGGGGGGCTTCAAGAAGAGGAAAAGGGGGAGGGGGAACGTGGACAGGGGGACACAGAGGAGAAAGAGAAAAATGAAGAAGGGAAAATAGAGGACAGAAAGTCTGGCAAGGAGAAGAACGACGAAGAAGGGGAGAAGGAGGAAGAGATAGACGGTGGCGAGGCAGATGAATGCGACCTCCATGATCAAAAGGAAGGTACAAAAAAGGTGGGAGAGAAAAAGGAAGAGGAAAATGTGGGGGTGGAAAACGGAGGTTCGAAAGAAGAGGTGAAGGTAGAAGAAAGCCGACCATCTTCTTCAAAAAAACAAAAAAAAAAACAGGTCGATTCGGAGGAGGCTCTTCTCTGTTGGTACTCTGAAGAGCTCAACAAGAGGGCGGGTCACATCGGAATCTCAGGTTGGTTGGTTGTAGAGACAGAAGGACGGCCGAGGATTCAATCACCTATCGACAGATGAGATCAAGAATCAAAAGGTCCATCACGTCATGAATCCATGATAGACTCACCCATGCAGCTTTCGTGCACAATTGGACCTTCCGATCATTGCGTTTCGATGCGCATACGCTCACTCTGTCTCTGCATGGATGTGCCAGATGTTTCTCAAAGATTCTGTTCCATTTGCGGCTGATTTCTCTCTGACTGACATGAGGTGTCACTGTCCTTTTTCTGTTGTAACGAACCCCGACGTGTACTCGTTTTAAGCGTCTTCTGAATTCTTTTGTTCTTTTGTCTCTCTGCCTTTTGTTCTGCCCCCATTAATGCAGCGCAAAACGCAATGCAAAGACTTGGACCCACTCCAGCGTGGTTGAAGGTCTTCTTCAACGTTTTGCAGAAACTAAGAGTCTCGCCCCTTGCTTTTGTCAGTCAACCAGGCAAGCAGGCCGTCATTCGAGAGCGAAGGAATGGGTGGGAGTGAAAGGAAGACTGATATCAATCTGTCTCTGTCTCTGTCTCTCGGGCCAACTTGACTCAATCTTCCGATGGATGCAGAAGCATTCGTTCCTTTCCTTCTACGATCATGCCATCTCGTCGCCTCTTCTCATCTCTTCTCTCCTCGTCTCTTCTCTTCACTTTTGAACGCGTGTGGAGAAACTTTCGTTCTTCCGTTCCCTTCCTTCACTCTCTTATCGATCCATCCATCCATCCATCCATCCATTCACTCATTTGTCCATCCACTCATTCATTCATTCATTCATGAGTTCCTTCATTCATCCATATTCTCTCTCTCTCTCTCTCTCTCTCTCTCTCTGTCTGTCTCTGTATCTATGTGCGTGCTGGTGCGAACCATTCCACTATACCACTTCTGCGTGCAGGCTGACCAGCCTCGAAAGATGCACAATCACCACAGGTTTTGGGATCTCCGCGTCGTTTTTGATCCTTCTGTGTGAGTCTTTCCTTCCGTCTCTTCCGCTCCCTTCGGCCCTTCGTGTTTTCGTTCTCTTTCCTTCCCTCGCGCATTTCTTGTTTTTTTTGCTATATTTCTCTGCGTGTTTGTGCACGCACATGAGCGCAGTTTCCTATTAATAGGGCAATCATCCGTTGGATTTTCTTCTCTTCTACTGCTTTCTGCACAGCTCTCCCCCCCTTCCTCTTGCGTGAATTCTCTTCCCGTGTTGCACCCATTGACGCACGCATGAAGTGCAGCTCTTCAAGCAGTCTGCGTGTCATGCCGAGTCTATCTACAAACAAGAGCTTTTCCTCTTGTTGCTATGCAGGGGGAGGTTCTCTGTTGACGGGTCTGTTGATCCTTCGGAGACGGCAGAGGACCTTGAAAATACAGGAGTCATGCTCGCGTGGAAAGTCGTCGCACGATTCGACTACCAGGCCACAGTCAGTCAGTTAGTCAGTGTGTTTCTCTACCAGTGCATGGGCTATTGGCTGCACATGCATTTTCGGTCGTCCCTTTTTTGAGGAGCAACGCGTGGCATTCATCTTTGGAGCGCCAGTGCGTGCGTTGTTGGAGAAGTGGAAATGGACATCAAACGGAAAGTCGGTCAGACAGTTGCTTGCTTGCACACTCTTTCCCCTGCAATGGCTGCGCTGCATTCTGCCAGCCAGTTCTTTGACATGGGAGCGAAGAATATTGCTCTGAGCGATCGAAAAAGACGACAATCGATTCTCCGGGTCATTCTGTATTTGGGTGTTGTCCCTTGCCCCGGCCTGTCTTGCTTTCATCCTGTGCGCGGATGCAGAACGCGTACGTTGTGTGCCTTCTGACGGCGGAAGAGCTCCAGACAGTGCTGACCAGACTGAAGCCTGCACTCAAGGACGCCATTAGGTGCGTGCGTGAGTGAGTGAGTGAATCACTTAGTGAAGGAGCTTGTGGCTCTGTGGCTCTGCTCTCTCTCTCTCTCTCTCTTTCTCTCTTTCTTCCTTCCTCCGTCTCTCTCCCCGTCCGTCTGCATTTTTGTCCATGGACCAGAAAGGAGGGGGGAAGGCTGCTCTCACTTCCGTGTCTTCCCACCTCTCTATCCTTTCGCTATCGATTTGTGTCTTTCTTTGTCAGCGGTCTGTCTACTTGCCTCATTCCTCCCTTCCTTCCTGATCATGTGGCGTCTTTCTACCCTTCAGGCATGACAGTCAGAAGAAAAATCTCTTGGAAGAAAACTGGACGTCGGCCGGCTCCTTTTTTTGTGAGGCGTTAGAAACTCAACTGGTATCTTCCTGCAAGTGAGTGCACAAAGAGAGGGAGGGAGGGAGTCCTGGGACTAAGGGAGGGGAGAGTCGGCAGGTGTCGCTTTCTTCCAGCAAGCGCTTGAAGTTTCGAAGCGATGTGTCCGGTTGCGACTCCGAGGTGTTCGGTATGTTTCCTGTCCGTTGCTTTTGTTGCACGCTTCATGTGCAGCCCCATTTCCGTAGTTTGCTTGACCCGAGCCATCACCAGGAGACATTTATTTAGCTGTGACATCCCGAAGCAAGTCCGTTTGTCTCTTCACTCGTCACTCTCCGTCTGTATCTGCTGGGAATTTTCCTTCCTTCCTCCCTCCCTCCCTTCCTTCCTTCCTTCAGGGATCTTCCTACGGTAGCAAGGGCACAAAGGCTGCTCCCGTTTGGCACCACACAGGAAGGCTCTGTGGAGTGGATCAGGTCAGCACCTCATCCCTCCTTTTCTCTTTCAAATGATGCACGTTGGAAACAAAGTACAAACGGAAAAGGAGGGAAGGGGCAAAAAGCCGTTGGGTTCATGAGCCTAGATCTGAAGTCTTCTGCTCTGAACTTTCCCTCTCTGCGTGCTGCATGGCACGGCAGTGTATGTATTTGTGCGGGGGAGAGAGAGAGAGGTAGAGTCGCAACATGCTTACGCATCGATTGGACACTCCGTGTGCGCGTGCAGTCTAGCTCGGCCGTTTTTTTTTTTCTCTGAATGAATTAGAGTAAATGCGTGCAGCCTGGCTCGGCAGTACATCAAGCAGCTCGGAGTGAAGGCAGCGAGACGTATTGAGGAGACGGCAAGCTTGAAGGCAGAGAATGTTAAGGAGACGAAGGAGGGGACAAAAAAGGAAAATGAAACACGAGACATGAGCCGCTTGGAGGAAGAGACTGTGAGGCGTCGTCAGCGGTACCTGCGCGAACTCAGCGAGCTCAGAGATCCCTCACGGATCCTCACCTCCCACGGTCAGCCAGCAAGTCAATGGACGAGTCAGGTAGGCAGCAAATGAGTCAGCACCCCGCATTTCATGTAGTTTCACAGCTACCTAGGGAGAGAGAGAGAGAGAAAGCGATCGGAAGGAAGTCACATACCTGTATCGAAACACTCTCTTCTCTTTTCTTCTCTTGTGTATGCCTTATGTTCTTCTTGTGGTCCGACATCGCAGGGTTCACAATAGAGACAGGGACAGACGTGCGAAGGTGGAGAGGGGGAGGGCAATACGATATTCCTTTGTGACCTTTTTCCCGATTTTGACGTTCCCTTTGGTCCTATTTCTGCCTTATGTGCTTCTTTTTGGTCTAGTGTTTTCCCCTTGGTCTGGCGCTCTCTGCTTCCCCTTTTCTCCCCCCCATCTGTGATTCTCTTCTTTCCGACCTTCCTTCCATCAACGCAGGACTGAAGCAGACGAAGATGGGAGTCAGAAACGGCCTCTGGATCCTCGCATTTCGAGAAGCCCTGAGGGACCTCTACATCTGTCCACAAGTTCTGGTCAGCCAGGCAGGCAGGCAGGCATTCAGTCAAGCAGGCAGGCAAGCAGGCAGACGGACAGGCACGTGAGCAGAAAGAGATTTGAGAGCAGGCAGCTTCGTTTACGGAGAGGTATACTTAGGACGTTAAGCAAAAATGCTCAAAAGGGCAGCTCGCTTCTTTTCTCTTCTTTCTAGAGACTGCCGATTTATTTTATTAAGGTCAAGTTCTCGCTTCTTGATCCTACGAATGTTGTGGAACAACAAGAAGTACAACGTTCAGGGGCAATTGCTCACTCTGACTGCCGTGCTCAACCGTCCTCTTTTTTCCGCTGGACCCTCTCCTTTGTTTGCGTCTGTGATGTCGCAGGATGCGCAAAAGAAAGGGCACCACTACGAATCGCCAAAGGTTTCGTTTGCTCTCATGGCAGACGACGAAAACGGGTGAGTGTGTCCGATTCTTCTTCAATTGGGTGTGCCCACTCTTTCTTGTGGCCATTGTTCCAGCGGACTTTCTTTACGAAAATGGTTTATCACTGCATTCCAGATGTTCCGATCCCTTTGCATGCGTAGCCCCTCCCATAATTCTTCGGTGTGCGGTCGGCGAGGAGGCAGACAGGCACAGAGAAGACCAGTGCAGCTACTCTGCAAAATTCTACGATATGAAAGGGAACGGTAGGATGCACGTGCCTGGCTGTTCTAAAGTGCATGTCCTTCCGTTGTTGTGACAGCAGTGTTTTCCTGCTCCCCGCTTCCTTCCGTCCGTCCGTCCTTCCTTCCTTTTTTCCTTCCTTCGTTCCTCCTTCGTCCCTCCTTTTTTCTCCTTCCTCATTTCTCCTTCCTCATATCTCCTTCCTTCTTCCTTCCTTTCTTCCTTCCTTGATTCCTGCCTTCCTTTCTTCCTCGCTCGTTGTTTCGCTATGTGATTTTTGGAACAGGTGTCGAGGCCGTAGAGACCCCAAGAAGGTCATTAATGCTTTCTGTTGCATTTCTTTTGTGTCCGTCTGTGGGTCTCTGTCTGAGTGTGCCCGTCTTTAGGTCTACTTCGATCTTCAAATCTGCCCGGACAGGCAGCTCGAATCGGTTGTTCATTCTGTTCATTCATCCCTTCCCTTTCTTCATCAATGACTGCATGCGCAGATCGCGTATTGCCCTGGAGGCCGAGGGAAAACAGGAAGTGCGGCTGCTTGGACTGAAGGGCATGGGCACGTGCGGCCCTCAAAAAGTGGTGGGTGGGTGGGTTGGTGGGAAGGTGGGTGTGTGTAAGGCTGCGTGGGAGGGACGTTCGACCTGCACATGAATGAATGCATTCAGGAGAGAATGGAAGAAAAAAGCAATGAAGGTGTCCTCTGATTTCCTTCTTGTCAGACAGAGTACGTCTTGGTGGTTGCATGTGTATGTCTATAAGTTTACACACCTGTAAACAAACAAACTTTGATTCCGTGCTGACACGACGAAGAGTGAAACGAACCCTCCAACTATCCTGCCTGTACTCATCATCATCCAGATTGTACTTGTGTCCTGTGAGTGCATGAAATTTGTGCATCCGGGCTCTGGGAGGCATAGTTCCGTGTCGTGTGGTGTGGTGTGGTGTGGATCCCTGCAGGAGCTGTTTCTGTTCTCTCTGCTGGCGGCGGACGAGCTGATCCAGATTGTGGATGCAGTCACCGAAAAGATCTCTTACTGGCTCTGGTATGGTTTCGGGGGCCAGGGGGGCGGGTCATAGTTGTCTTGTAATATTGTCTGCATTTTTTCGTCTTTCCAGCGGCCATCAATTTGAGGGCGGGCATGAGTCCATCTCTTTTAGTCCGTCGGCTTCTTTGATGCTTTGTGTCCCCTCTGGAATTTAAAAAGTGTTCCTTGATTCAGAGTCCGTGGATGTCCTGTGTAGAGAAGGTCTGAATTGGAATGGATCCATAGGTTCGAAAAAGTGAAAGAGGACTCGTGCTGATTTTAAACTGGAGAATGGGCTCCTGAGTGACCGGCAAGCGTCTTCTTCCAAAACTCTTGAAGCGGAAAGGGGTCTGCGTATTGTTCCCTTCGTCCAATTTTATGGAGGACATTATACTAGTTCGGTGTTTTCGTTTTGTGGTTTTCTTCTCTCTTTTGGCTCGAAACTGGAAGGATGAGATGTGAATGACTGTGGTGCTGCTCCTGGGTGTTGGAAGGAAAGAGAATGTTTCTCTATCGATGTGTGTGCATCGGAACAAATTTCATGCAGGCCCTGTCTGAGTTTCACAGAGGATTCGCTCTCGCTCCGTGAACCTCTAGTCAAATACGTCGTGTCCAAATGCGAGTGAGTGAGTGAGTGAGGGAGTGAGTGAGTGAGTCAACCAGTCAGTCAGTCAGTCAGTCAGCGAGTGGTTGCGTAAATGAGTAAGTGGTTCGGGAGTCGGTTGACTTTGTGTGCCTTGCTGGCTGAATGGTGTGTCGCTTCGTCTTTATCCCTATTTCGTGTTTCGCTGTATGCAAGTGGACGAACCGCAGAGTTACAGTATTGAAGCCGATTCTTTCTTGCATTTTCTTTTTGCAAAGCGCTTTACTTTTCGTTTGTTGATCCTCCAGGCTGCGGCAGGACGAAGAAGGAATGTGTGTAGAGGGAGATGTGTTTGTGTATCCCCAATTCTGCAAGTCGCGCCAGAAGGATACAAAGAGCAAAGGGAGGGTGGGTGCAAGGACTTCTTGTATGCATGGAGCGAGTACCTACCCAAAGGGCCGAGGAAGTCACGGATGACATCATTCTTTCCTTTCTGCTTTTCCTTCTAGAGCTCTCATCTCAACTATCACTGTTCGAATCGGATGAATCATCGAATATTCGCCTTCTGGATGCAGAAAGCACCCACTTGTCAAGCGAGAAAGGAACTTCTGGGAGCTCTTCTATCAGAAAGAGGGATGCCCTCTGCCAGACGGGGCTCAGTGGGCAAAACAGTCAGTCGATCACGCAGACAGCCAGACGCAGACAGTGAGTCAGGCAGACAGTGAGGTAGGCAATCAGGCAGACGGACAGACACAGATGATTGACAAAGAGGCACAAGAGACCAGTCAACCTATCAGTCAGGTAGACGGACAGGCAGTGAGGCAGAGACACAAAGTGAAGACTGCATGTCCTTCCCTTCTCTGCCTGCCCCTCTTAGAGAAAATGCCATCCCCCCATCCCCTTCTTTCTGTCTCTGGTGTAAGGCCTTCCATTCCCTCCCCTGTGTGTGCAGATGCCCCATCTGGCTTTCCCTCCTGATGGGGTCCGGTGGGGGAGAGTCTTCATCGTCTTCCTCTTCTTTGTTGTCGCCCCTAAATCAAGGAGGGTTGAATCTCGCTTCGGGCGAGGAAGTGCAGGAGGATATCAAGGGAGCTGCGGGTGCTCTCACCCCCCCGCCCTCTTCCACCCCTGTTGTCGCAACGTCGTCCGCCAGTGGCGCAATGGCACCACAAGCGGAGAAGGCGTCCAAACAGGACCAAATGGAAGAGAACAAGACGGCGTGGGGAGTTGCAGGTGCCAAAGAGAATTTTGAGATTCTCAGAAAAGCACGCCAAAAGTGGTACGCAAGCGAATTGGTTGATCGGATTCCCTACGTTGCAGGTCGGTGTTCCTCTCCCCTCCAGGAATTTGCCTTCCTTTTTCTTTCCTATCTCTCCCTTGCTCCAGTTCCAATCTTGCCTCTTCTAAGCTTTGTGCCCAAAATCTGCATATTCCTCTACTTCCCATAACTTCAGTGGACGAATGCAGAGAGATGCCTGTGAGTTGCCGTCAGGTGGCAGCTGTACAGGCCGGCACAGAGTTCCAGAGAAAGGCATGCAGTTGCTTGGGTGCTTTTGTGCTTTTCTGACAGCAATTAAGTTCGTATCCGAAGAGAAAGGAAAAGGCGTGAGAAGAGAATTCAAATTTTGGGTGAAGAAACTTTTTTCGCTGCGTGAAGGAAGGCCGATCAATTCAGACTCAAAACGCTCTCTTTCTCTCTCTCTCCCTCCTGCTCCTTCACTTTGCACGCCTGCCCCCCCCCCCCCC
>JAHBMJ010002336.1:0-19445 GCA_018398765.1 Chromera velia | reverse complement strand
GGGGGGGGGGGGAGAGGGACGAGAAAACGGATGCACGAGAGAGAGAGAGAGACAGAGACAGAGAGAGAGAGAGAGAGAGACAGAGAGAGACACAGAGAGACAGAGAGAGAGAGAGAGAGAGAGAGAGAGAGAAAGAAAGAAAGAAAGAGAGAGAGCACAAGGGAAGGGAGATGAGGAGAAAGGCAGGGGAGAGAAATACACACAGACAAATACACAGACAAGACAGGCACAAACAAAGAGAAAGACAAAGGCAGGCTCATGGAAGAGAACAGAGAGTCAAGCTGTGACAACCTTCAGCGACTCCTTGAACCTCTCTAAGCTACCCTCCCTCTCATTCTCCGCTAGATGGAGGGAGAAAGGGGTCAAAAAGAGACACGAAAGGCAAGAAAGAATGAACGAAGAAAGAAGCCTTGCAACCCTTCCGGATGCAACAGGCAAAAAGCGAAAGCCACCAGACAAACAAACAATTCGATCATGCAATTGCCATCAACGACAACATTCGGACGACGAGACCTTCAGCCAACTGACGGATGATAAAGAGGCGGTATAAGAAGCTTTTCACGCCCCAAACTGCAGAAACGCACACACTGACTCTCTCTCTCTCACACACACGCAGGCGAGCAAGGAGCTCTCCTTAAAGTGTATACAGCAGGAACAAGGGTGAATGAGCGGCAGCCAAGCAATCCATCCACTCTTCGTTTGTTCCCTCGCGCCTCCTTTCCCTCCCGCGGCACAGAGTTGCAATTAAAGAGGCTGTACGAGCGCCTCCTTTTCTTGAGAGCAGAATTCCCTTTAACGATGGGAAGAAAGCAATGCGACAACACGTTTTTTTGCTGGCAGCCTCCACTGTTCCTCTTGTCACTCAACGAGGCGTTTGGTCCGTTTGTGTATCTACATGTTCGTCTTCGAGGGAGGCGCTTTTGCAGTCCTTTTCTCTCTCTTGTTCGTCGTTTTCCTCTCCTTGCCCAAATGAATCAGCGAAAGAATGAATGAAATCAAAGAATAAAGCAAAGGATGATGAACGGAGAGCAGTAAACGTGTAAAGTGTGGTTGGACTCTTTCCTTTCCGGCCTATCTTCAAAACTCACCGCACCTATTTGCCTGCGTGTCTGGGCAGATGGATGAGTGAGTGTTGCTCGGGTATGAAGTGCCTCTGTTGCTTCTTTTCCCACTTTTTCTTCTTCTGTTTCTTTCCGAAATCTTTTCTGGTTCTTTCCCTTCTTCTGTTTCTTTCTGATGCCAAGTGGACTAGACATGCGATCAAACCAGGCAATACACAACGGTCACAGGGGCAGGAAAAAAGAAGACTGGGCCGATCATCAGAGATCGTCCGTCAGATGAACTGAAAGAGTCTTAGAGAAGCATCGATCAGCGTAGCACGGCAACAAAGGCAAGAAACGTGCGCTCCATCCCTGACGGGCTGCATGTTTGCATGAAACGTCCATGCAACTTGATAGAAGATGAGAAAACAGAAGCAAAGTGAGGAAAAGAGCAAGGACGCAGCAAAGAGGAAAAGAAGGGAAGTGAATGAAGGAAGAAAACAAGAGGCGCACCAAGCACAACTTATTTGTCAGCCCCTCCCTCATTTCAGTCAGAGATTAAAGAACACAAAACGCGCATACCTGCCGTTCTGTGAAGTCCTCAGTCTTCCTTTCCTGGTTCCCTTCTCTTTCTTCTTTCCAGGATTGCTTCCTTCCTTTCTTCTTTCCTTCTCTCAACGTATGGACCGAACAACATACTGAGTCACCAGACTCACGAAGACAAGACGCCTTTCCCTTCGGTACGCATGAACTTGCAACACCTTCTTGCCTTCTGCTTCTCTTCATTTGCTCAACTAAAACCACAAGCGACATTCCTGGCACGTATGCAGTCCAAAAAATATAAATCTCCTTCTGCTGCACCATTCCATTCATAACAGTGAGAGCCTTGCTCCTTCTTTCCCTCCTTTTGCCGCATGCTTGCTTGTCTGTCTGCTCATGGGCCAGACTGACCAAGTGCCTGAGTGTGTCTGCATGGATGCGTGCGTCCATTCACTTGCAGACCTCTTGCTGCTGCTGCTGCTGTTGTTGCAGGGCGTCTCTCATCATCTGGAGTCTCTGTTGGAACTCCTCTTCCTCTCTGGTCATGCTCTCCTCGTGCTCTGCTGCCAGCCTCATCTGCGTCCACTCTGCAGAATTCACAACCACCAGGGTGGTCGAGGCAATCATCTTGTAGGAGATGTCCAGCATGCAGTAGAGCAGCTGCTCAGTTGCCGAAGAAATCGCACCATACTGCCCGAGGTGATACACAGGCCCGTAGATGAACCAGTGCACGATCGAGAAGTGCACAAAGCCTCTCTTCACTTTCTCGGTTGCCACCTCTGCAGGCTTGGGGGGGGGCATCGTGTGCCAGAGCCCAAAGGCCCCCAGCAGGTAGGAGCTCCAGGTAAGCGCGTGGAGAAACTCACGCATCGGCAGGGACGACGCAGCGTCGGCCCATAGACCGAACGTATCCTGCAGAGGCGTCACGAGGATGTACGGAAGGGCATCTCGCAGGCTCTGTCTGTTGAATTTGCACATGATCAGGTATGCGTACCCAGCCTGGGCCACGTGCCAGCCCATGTATCTTGCGAAATGGATTCTTCTTCCTGGGGTGATTTTGTCTTCCCATGGCTGCACGTATCCATTGGCTGTGAGGAAGTAGGTTAGGAAGTACATGAGCAGAATGCCGGACTGCAGGGAGACCGTCTCGATGTTCGACCAGAGGACTGCCGTCTTTGGGCTGTTCCATATCGTGTAGGCAGTGAAGAGGAGAGGGACCGTCTGCAAAGGCCAAGCAGCAACATGGACGTGTCTTTTGAGTCCTTTGTGACAGTCTTGCAGACGCTTTTCGTGTCTGCACGCTCCCAGGAACGTTTCTTCAATTGAATCGAGACCCACAGAGCATATACATAAAAATGGCATACGTCGCTCGAAAGCCAAAAAAGCAAACAGAGCCAACCAAAAAAAAAGGAGCTCTTGGAGACTTGGGTTGGCTCCTGACCGTGTAAATGAACATAGCGGCGAACATGAAGGAGCCTCTGTCGAAGTACAGAAGCTCAGGGGCGTCTTCTGGTGACGCAGGTGTGAAGTTCCAGATGAATTTGGTGGACAGAAGAGTGGCCAGAGTGGTCAGCATCCCCGCCATGGTCGTCAACGGCACCAAAAGACGGGAGCGGTCGGAGGAGGGTTTAACTGCCTCCTTCGAGAAGATGACGGTTTCAGCCTCAGTAGAAAGGGAATCAGATGCTACGAGCTTGGCTTTCATGGTGGTCAGCTTTCTTTGTTTTGACACGAATTGACTCTGGAGGGTCGACGGATGGTCAGGCGAATGAATCTGCAGAAGTTGGTTGAAGTATCGGTTCGAGGTTTGGATCGAGTCACCTGAAGAAGACGAATGCCCAAGCTGCGTGTGTTGCGGATTGAGACAGTGCGTTTGCAATAGCAAGGCTGTCCTGGGCGGGGCACTTGTGCCACTAAAGTGATTGCTGTTGTGCTGTGTCGAGTTGTGCTTGTGTCTGCAGGGTGAGGTCTGGCTATTAATACTTTCCTAAGAAGAGAACACGAAGAGACTTTGTGGGGGGATCGAAACGACGGAAAATGCTGCATGTCATCTCATGCAGTGCATGTCATGCAGTCATTGTCAGTCTGATTTTTTTTTTTTTCGAAAAATGAAAATCCGGTCGCGGCCTTCTGCTTCTGGGAACCGTCCTTTTATGCGTCCCGAATCTGCGAACGTAGCCTCACCCCTATAGTTGAGACCTCCCCGCGAGGCTGTTATCGCGGGGAGGTTGCCGGGGGTGAGACAGGGAGTTCCCTTATGGGGTGCGTTTCCTCCCGTCTCCAATCCTTCGGGGTGGCCCCAGCATCACCAGCTACCTTCAGGAAGGTAGCAGGTATGTTTCCGCGTAGAGCCTACCCTCTTCTCCTCCGGGGCCCGCCCCAGAGTGACTCTTAGTCACAGTCCCCAGGCTCTCAGTCTCCTCTGCTCACACTGTCTCGCGACAATCTGCTCGAAGCGATCAGATCTGCACCAAAGGGATCAGCACAGGGGGTTACGGGATGGCGTTATGAACACTTGAGCTACTTCCTCCCCAGAGACGGCTCAGCGCAGGCGCGCATCCTTCGTATTGCCACATGTCTTACAAGAGGAGACGCCCCAGTGGGTTTCATCTCACTGCTCGCGGGGGGCAGGTGTTTCGCCTTGAATAAGAATGCCAGAGGGACAGAGCTGAGACCCATTGTGGTAGGGGATGTCCTTCGTCGGTGGGTGACGAGGGCAATCCTGCTGGAGTTCGGCGTGCAGTTCGAGAGACATCTGGGCCCCCTACAGTTTGCAGTGCGTACAAGGGCAGACACAGAGAAATTATTCTGTTGTGTCCAGACGTGCTTGCAGCGGTCCCCCTCGTCAGCTGTGCTGAACTTGGACGCATCGAACGCCTTCAATGCATATGACCGGCAGGTGATTATAGACCAGGTTCATGCTCATTTCCCCCAGTTGTACTCTTTCTTTGCTTTGTGGTATGGAACTCCTTCAGACTTAGTCTTCAGAGATCAGTCAGGGCTCCTCCGGAGGATCACATGCGAAGAGGGGGTACAACAGGGGGATGTGGCGGGTCCCTTTCTCTTCTGCATGGGGCTAAAACCTTCTTTAGACGGGTTGCTGGGGGATTTGCAGGCAAAGCACGAGGGAAGGGGGTGTTTCGTCGGCGCCTTCATAGACGACGTGTCTATGGTTTTCCCCCTCTGTCCTTTCCAGCAGATCCCTACGGACGGACATGACGACAGCATTTTGCATGTGTGGAGAGTGAGCGCAGCCAGGTTGCAGAGTTTTGGGTTAACCCTACGACCTGACAAGAGCTCGGTCCACTCACCTTCGTGGTAAGGGCTCAGGGAATGTCTGAGCGCATACCCATCACCACCTAGAATCATCCTATCCCTTACAGGTTTCCGACTCTGCGGGACAGCCAGTAGGACTACAGAGTATCAGAGTGCACACTTTGATAAAAAGCTGAAAGAGGCGCGGAAGTTGAGTCAGGCAGTGGAAGAGTACGGTGACCCCCAAGGAGCCCACCTCCTTTTCCGTTTCTATGTTCTGCCGAAGCTGATTTATCTGATAAGGATTATGGGGGACGTTATTGTGCTAGGCGAATGGTCTCAGGCGGACAGAGAGCTAGACGAATTGTGGGCGCGTATTATGGGTATGATGGAGCAGGAATGGGCACACGGGGAGGTGTAGAATCAGGCGTACTTACTGCAGTACCAGAGTGGACTAGGTCTTACCTGCTTTCGAGCGACCACAATGGCAGGTCTGCTAGGCAGCTGTGGGGCGACCTTATCGACGGTGATAGAACGTCTCACTGACAAGTCTTTCTTGGGCCCTAGTCAGTCTCCAGACAGAGATGCCTTTTTTGCGCTCCCCTGGCTGCAGGCGTCGAAGAGAGAATATGAGAAAACAGAGAGCGCGACGGAGTCTGTGAAGCTGAAGGCCTACCATCCTCTGCGCCAAGGATGGGACGCTCAGTCAGGACGCTGGTGGAGAGCTCCTCATACTCAAGAGCAGCAGAGGATAACGGACACGCTCTATCAATCCCGCAGGGTCTTCTTCTCTAAGGTAGGGCTGTCTGAGCGTATCCGTCTCCATTCATACTCTGGCAATGGAGCTGCTGCCTCCGCGTGGCTCAGTGCCATCCCGTCATCAGGTTGGTTGCGCTTCCCTCCGGCAGTGTACAGAGTCGCACTCCACATTCGTTTGGGCCTCCCAATCCCCGAGATACGAAGGGCAGGTTTGTGTGTATGTGGGTCACTGCTCAACCCTCGGGGCCACCATGCACAGAAATGCCCGAATAGGGGGGGAGTGCACTGGCAGCATGAGCAGATAAAAGGTGCATTTACCCAGATCCTGAGGGGTCTCCGACATACTCATGTACTTGAGGAGACAACTTTTGGACACTTGGGGGTGACGACAGACTCAAGACTCACCGAGGAGCGCAACAAGCGAGTGAACCTTTTTGCATCTCTATCGAATGGAGACACCCTCCTTGCGAACGTTTCTGTGACTTTTCCGATTTCTTCCGATGCTTCCCGCCTGCGTACAAGGTCTAAAACAGTAAGGGCAGCAGCAAAGACGAAGAGCGAGGAGAAAGTGCGGAAGTATGCAGTAGCAGCACGCGCTGTGGGATTGCGATTTGTCCCATTGGTCTTCGAGACCTTTGGACGTCCGGACAGGGAGACTGTCTCTTTCGTCAAAGAGCTGGTCAGTGTGGCTAGTTCAAGGGCGGGGTTTTTGACAGAGGGTGAGCTGATGGCTGTACACGCTCAGTTGACTGATCGTTACTGGAAGATCCTCGGTTATACGCTTCAGAGATATGTGGCGATCAATATTCTGACCTCTGCATTCCACGGTAGGAGTCAGAGGGGGCCGTTCCAGCTAGTCTTTCTTCTTGGTTGGGAGTTTTCCATGCAGCTGTCTCACGAGAGAGACCGCTTTGTGCAGGAAGACCCTGAGTCGGCTGCGCGAAGGGAGTTAATCAAACTGTAATGATTATATGTCTCTCGTTTTTTGGCTGTGTTAGTTTGTTATCTGCGTGCTTGCATGCACTCCTTAAAGTGAATCTAAGTTGCCTTTGGAAGTATTATTTGTGTATGCAAATTGCTTTAACTGTCTTTTGTCGAAGCAAGAATGTGTGTGGTGCATGATACGCCGCGGAGTGGTGTGCTTTAGCCCTGATTTCGGGATCTTTCCGGCACCGCTCTCGCCTGCGCTCTGCCTACGTTGCATCCATATTTTTTTTTGTGGTTTCCTTCATGTCGCGCTTTTTGTAAGTTTCCTTCTGAAGTGTGCATGCACGACCCATCGTGTCTCTGGACAGGATTTTTCTTCTCTGGGTTTCTTTCGGTAACAGAAGAGCATCGCCTTTCAGTGTCATGTCCGGCCTCGGTTCTTCTGGGTCTTCGCTTCCCTTGCTTGAGTGCGCTTGCCTTTCTAGGCCTGGCGTTAGTCAATTAGTGATCGATCGAGGTTCCGTCTGGATCACCTAGCCTCCGTATCATGTGGCTTGGGTCAGTGCCTAGGTTTCTGACCCTATGGTGTACGCTTCTAGGGCACAAACCTATGCCGGCGCCTAGACCTGGCAGTGAGCTCAATATCATCCATCATAGTTACCCCGCGCCTAGGCCTGGCGGTGAGCTCAATATCACCTATAGTTACCCCGGCCTGCATTAAAATTTTACTTCCAAAAAAAAAATAGTCAGTCAATATCAAAGCCTTCTTTTACTCACTTCCCAATATATTCTAACATGACTTAATTTGCAGGATAAAGATTATGTATTTTAATTTGTAGGAAGTTTTCTATAAATTTTTTCTGTATTTTATTCTTCTCTTATTTAGCTCTCATAAACTTTTTGGAGTATAAAATGCAAAGTGGTAAACTTAGAATAACTTTGATAATATCTGACAAATTTCTTTCTTCTACTTTTTTATACTTTCTTACTATATAAAAAAAAATCTCTAATTGTGTGAATTACTTTCAAAAATACGTTTCTAACATTGTTTTATACAGTTCGATCATGTAGTGTATAATACTATGAATTCAATTCAAATTATCTGAACTAAATTCGACTTATCTTCGTCTATCAACTTCAAGTTATTCACATTTATTCGATCTCCCTGAACCTAACTACCACTTGAAAGTTTAAGCCACATTTTTGGATAAGCTTGCAAGTCAGCGCCGTAGGCGCGGATGATTTATGGTGTCTTGAAAGCTAAAGCCGCATATCTGGACGGTGTCTTGACCGTCTACGCCGCAGGCATGGACGGTCTCTTAAAAAATGATGCCTCAGATAGAGATCATCTTGATTGTATTTTTTCAAGTGGCACTTAGGTTCAGGGAGGTTATTTATTCATATTCCACCTAGGGTTTGGCATCAATCAATCAATCAATCAACCAATCAATCAATTAAAGTCATGAAAAGATTATGTATTTCGGAATTACTAGCGGAATCACTTTAAGTCATATGGAATCATACATGATTGTACAGACACAGAGAGAGAGAGAGAGAGAGAGAGAGACAGACAGACAGACAGACAGAGAGAGAGAGAGAGAGAGAGAGAGAGAGACAGAGAGAGAGAGAGACAGAGAGAGAGACTATATGTTTCTTCTTCTCCCTTCTTTTCTTCAAGAGACAGACAGACAGACAGACAGACAGACAGACACAGACACAGACACAGACACAGACAAGATCACATAATGATCAAACTTTATGAAGTTTTGTTTCGATCGGTCAAATTTATGAAATGAAAAAACATAAAAAATCTGTCATCAAATGTGATGTTTTTGATCTTCCACCTTTTTTTATCTTTGTCAGGTGGGCTCTTTTGAAGATGAACCGGCATCCGAATCCCCTGCGCGCAGTCGTGCCACAGCGCTTCCAAGCTGATTTCTCGGAGGCATGGCGGTCCCCCCATGGAACTTGGACAGTTTGGCGAGACGGGAGAGCATTTCGTAGTGGCGCTTCTCCACAGTCTGGTACTTTGGGGCGACGGGAGGGCCCAGCTGGCGGTCTCGAAGGTGTTCTGAGTGAGACACACAAGAGCGTCAGAGAGCTCAAGACATCAGCGTGCAAGGCAGAGACGAGACAAACGGCGTGAATCAACTTTCTCTTTTCGCTGAAAAAGTGCGCATGTGCAGGGAGTGAGAGGGAGAGAGCTCGACAAAGGGTGCGGGCGCAAAGAAAGAGGGAAGGGAAGGAGGCAGAGTGGGGGGGGGGGAAGCGGGAAAGAAGGAAGGGCTTTCAGAAAAAGAGAGGGAAAGTAGGACAAGGCGGGGAGAGTTGGGAGAAACGGTGAGGAGACACAGAAAAGGAGAAGAAAAAAACTAAAAATTGGGGACCACGCGGAGATGGGGTAAAGAGTGTGTGTGTGTGTGTGTGTGTGTGTGTGTGTGTGCGTGCGTGCGTGCGTAAGAGAGAGAGAGAGAGAAGAAAGAAAGAGAGGAAGAAAGAGAGAAAGAAAGAAAGAAAGAAAGAAAGAAAGAAAGAAAGAAAGAAAAAAAGAGAGAAAGGCAGGCAGGCAGACAGACAGACAGACAGACAGACAGACAGACACACAGGAGACAGACAGACAGACAGAGAGACTATATCAGACAGACAGACAGACAGACAGGAGACAGACAGACACACCATGTCAGACAGACAGACAGACAGACAGACTAGACGTTTCTTCTCAGACAGACAGACTGTATCGACAATAGCAGCAACGGACCAGCCCCTCTCTTCTTGTTAGATCTCTTCTTTTGCCCCCCTTCTCAGATGGAAAGAATGCGTGTGCGTGTGCGGTATGTGTGTGTATATGTGCGACGTGTGTATGCGTGACTGCTCATAGGTATAAGGACCTGGAGGAATCCGTCCTTGTGCGGAAATGAAGAAAGAGAACAGGCTATTCGAAAATAACCAGAAGGGTTTCGTCACACTTCGATTGCCATTATGTTAGTGAAAGGCTGAACTCAGACAGACAGACCGACAAAAGAAAGAAAGAAAGAAAGAAAGAAAGAAAGGAAAGAAAGAAAGAAACAAACAAACAAAGAAAGAAAGAAAGAAAAGAAAGAAAGAAAGAAAGAAAGAAAGCGAAAAACAAGTAGACAAGCAAAGAAGGAACGAAAAAAAAAAAGAAAGAAAGACAAAGACCTTCGAGCAATTTCTGTTCCCTCAGAGCGCCTTCCAGGGCCTCAGGCTCGACAGGTTCCGGCATGGCACACCCTGCAAACAGATAGAGATCAAACGAGAATCAGGAGAAGGGCCGGAAGGCAACACGTCTGCTGCCGGCACAGAAGGTGATAAAGGAAGAAGTGGTGAAGGGGCACACACACACACACACACACACACACACACACACACACGGACGCCGCAAACAGCACTTAGCAAATGCGTTCACTCGACGGGAAAAGGAGGATCGGAACGCTTCTGCAAAGAAAAGATAAAGATGTGTGGAGCATCTCCTTCAGACTGAGATGCGAGTTTCTTAGTTCCTTGTCTTCCTTCGGTGCTCTCTTTCTTTCTGCACATGTATGGAAGCAAAAAGACCTCCTGTCCACACATATATGGATCGATGAAGTCCCCCTGAGCGTCTGACTGCATGGCAATAGACCCACCGGACAATTTTGAGATCCGCACACACTCCCCTGTCATCATATACCGGCGTTTCACGCGAGTCGGCTTCCTGCAGACAACAGGGGGGGGGAACGAAGTCCGCCTCTTGTTGTTTCTGTGACTCGCATTGGTCACAGTGTGTCGGCAAAATTCAGAATGATGCAGACACATATTTCTACATCGCTTCACGGAGAAGGGAGGAGGTCACTGTGAAGGAGGAATGAGAGTCCCCTTCCAGGTGACTACACGAACGTGACTACACGCACATACTCTCAAACACACAGACTGACGGAAGCAGCCTTTTCCTACGGAAAACTGACTGACTGACTAGCTCTCCCGGCTGGAACTCATGTAATGGTTGGCTCTAGAGTTGGCTTAGCAGATTCAAGAAAATGAATTAAGCGCTGGCTGGCTGGCTGGCTGGCTGGCTGGCTGAATGACTGCCTAACTGACTACCCAACTGACTGACAACAGGCAGACTCCCTGACTGACTGACGGACTTGATGACGGGATCGATCAGAGAGACGTTTGTGATGTGGATGGGCATCTCTGCAGTCGTCAGAGTAGGCCCTCCTTGGAAGGGACTCGCAAAAACTTTCTTCTGCAAAGGACGAACAAAGGTTGCATGGAGAAGGAAAGAGAATTGCCCCTCATGCTCATTGCCTCTGCATCCTTGTGTTTCTGTGGCTGCGCAAAAGAAGAAGGGATTCACGCATAAAAAAAGAACACTGGCTCCATCTCACCGAAATGCAATCTAGAGACCCTTGCCTTCTTCTCCGACTTTTTCTTACTGCTCTTTTTCTCTTTTCGGTTCCACTCTGGTCCGTCTCTCTTTCTGTATCTGCCCCGACTTGCCCGTCTCGCGATATGATCATGCACTCATCTCACCTCACCTCACCTCGTCAGACTTGCACCAAACCATCCATGCTCGGCCGGACCGGAAACAAAGGAAGGCAGGCAAGAGAGGAGAAGGGAAGGGAAGGGCATAGAAGGGGAAGGACAAGTGACGTTGCGGCGTATTTATTTGAACGCACAAAGTGATTGGGTGAAGTTTTCTGCGGTCTTCAGACAGAATGCTTCAGGAACTAGCAAACTGTCTTCCAACTAACTGACTCACTGACCGACCATATTGCATCCCTCCACGATCACCTGGTTGTTCTTCTTGTCAATCGTCAACACAACGCCCTTGCGCCCTTTGTCTGGACCGTACAGGACTTGTACCTGATTCAACTCCATTCCATCAAATTCCGGACAGACACAGACGGAAAATAGATGCACACTGGCAACATCAAATAGTGACAGTGAACACTTCGAATTTTCTGTAACCCCACAAATTCAAGCAATCGACCAAAAACGCTCCATGAACGTACTGCAGCAGTTTTGGTCTCTTCCAGGACATTTTGGCAGTGCGTCCATTCAAGTCACAATTTCTTTGTGCCTGCCTGCCTGCCTGCCTGAATGCCTCATTGACATAAAATCGTTCCCATGAAGTCTCCCCTCCTGTTCTGACGTATGCGAGTGGAGCCTGTCCCGCTGTTTCTCTGCTACATTGCCTCGGCGGCCATTGCTGTTTGCCAACACCTTTGTTGCCAATTTATCATGTCACCAGACTCCACATCCGTCTACGTGAGCGATAGAGCCCACGCATGTCAATCTCCCCACACACTTACCGTATCTCCTATCCTCACGTTCATGTAGTAGGAGAGGTCGATTGGGGCGGGGTTGAATCTCTCCAGGAGCGGCCGGGGGATGGAGTTCTCCTTGGAGACCTCCATGAACTTCACAGACCAGGGACGAGGGTGTTTGAGCCTCTGCAGAGCTCGCACGTACTGGATCCATTTAAGCACCCTCGACCCTGACTTGTTCTTCAGCTTGTCGATGTGGTTGATTTTCCCCCTCCAGATTTGCTTCGGAATCGCATTCTGGGAGAGGCGGAAGGGACTCAATCGAAGAGACATCGCTACACAGATCCGACTTTATAATGACTGTCAGAGAATCCGAACAGATAAAAACACAGGGTCGGCCTGCTTCAGCTCTAATCACATACCATGCATAAGTCATTCAGCACTTGAGCCTCGTTCACAGCTTTAGTATTAGTGAAATAGAACGGCTTCCAATGGGGGGTATTGAGCCAGAGCGATGCTCAAGCATGCTCAAGTAGCTTACGTCGCCTTACGACACAGAGACGATACAGGAGACGGCACTGATCCAAATTGACCATGCAGAAGAGACGGCAACAGACGAGCATGCAGAGACGGCATGAATGCGAGGCGCGGAATCAGCGCGTTCGCGGACATTCGCGGACAGTTGAAATTCTCTCAATTAATTCGATCATCTTGCGCTTCAATCCCTCTTCACAGCCTGACAGACCATAGGCACGTCACCTCGTCGTTGTGCTCATTCTTGGGTCTGCATTCTGTTGAGCCCTCAGAATTAACCTCTCAAAGTGCGCCATTCAGATATATATTATTAATAATAGAAAGCGGTTTGTATCTCAGCGACTTGAAAATTCATCTTTTGGAACCGTCTACATTGCAGCATCCTGCACAGAAGGCTGTCCCAACGTTCCTCTAAAGCTGTTAGATGGTCTGCTGAAACTCCAGCTGCATGCCGAAACAGGGAGAGGGTGCAATCTTGTGCCACTCGTTGCCACACAAAGAAGACGGTCAAGTCGCAGTGTGCTCAGAAATGGACGAGGACATACTCCGACTTCGTGTGTTCCCGTTCCTCGGATGGCAGCCGGGTGTCATTCTCCGATGTGTGTGTTCCAGTTGGAAACGGTTGCACTCGGCTGCTTTTGGGTCCCCTTGCAGGACTCACATTGAGCTTCTTGCCGCGTCTCCGTCTCTTGCGTCATTTGGTCTCGACTTCCATTCCTTCGTGAAATCTGATCTCTCGCAGCGCCTCCATTACTATTGTGCCTTACAGCCTGGTCAAGACCTGATCAGTGTTCTAACAGGCGTTCCGGAATTTCGCTTTCCGGGCCCAACGGAGTGGGCCGAGCCGTGCAAGTCGTTCGGTGAAGTGAGGGCCCGTTTCAATCTCCTTGCATGTCTTGAGGGGGCGGCAGAAAGTGGTAACGTTGACATTTTGCGCCAGCACGGTCACCCTGTGTTTGCGTCTGGTGGTTTGAAAGGAAGAGAGAGGGAGGAGATTCTGGAGTTCCTCGGGTTAAGGGCTCTGAGTAAGGGGCAGATGGGGGTGTTGAGGTGGTTGGTGTCGGACGAGGGTGGGTTCCGTCTGTCTCGTGAGAGGTGTCATGATGTGTTGTCTTGCCTGAGCATGGAGAGTGTAGAGACGTTAGATAGTGAGAGTTTGTTCGAGGATGATGACAGAGAGCTGTTCTCTCTCGAGCTTGTGTGGGCCTTCCTGGCATTGAAGGGAAGGGTGGAGGAATTGGAAGAGCGCCTAGACGCTGTGCAGGAAAAATCGGCAGCGTATGTTCAGTTCCTCATCAGCCATTTGCTGTTTTGGGCAGCAAGAGGGGGGCAGGTTAGAGTGATGAGTGCGGTGTGCGATTGGGCCCGTTGCCTGCGTCGTGTGTCAGGAGTTCGGGGAGATTCCGGTCCCCTGATGGTGATGAGCGGCTCCTCAGAGTCCGTTGCCATGGCAGCAGCAGCAAGGGGTCATATCTGTGTGTTGGAGTGGTTGAGAGAGCAGTGCGCAGGAAGAGGTAGGCCCCCGTGGGACGTGCACACAACGTTGACGGCAGCTAGTAAGGGGCAGGAGGGTGTGCTCAGATGGCTGCGCAGTCAAGAGACACCCTGTCCTTGGGACTTCGGGGCGTCCCGTGCTGCCATCCGAGGCAATCACCTGCAGATTGTCCGCTTCATGCTGTGCGAGTCTGCAGACCCATGTCCGACCTCCGCAACGACTTACGTACACGCGGTAGCGGGGGGGAATAAAATGGTGTCCGCGTTGAGCAGCGCGAGGCCCGACCTCAAACCCCCCATGGCAGCTTTCCTTTCCGCACTAACGAATGGCCAGCTGGGGGTGGTGAGTGCCCTCGACCAGGCAGCTCGAGCTGCTCTCGACCATGACGCTGAGACACGCGGGGGGGGAAGGGAAGGGGGGGGGCAGGGGGGAGGGGAAGGGGAAGGGGGTGGGACAGTCAGTGAGGGCACGAGGGAAGTACAGGAGGAGTTGGTCCGGCTGTCCAACAGAGACAGGAACAAAACGATCCTCATGACAGCAATACGGAATGTTGACAGATGGCTTGATGCCTGTCTGTCCTTGTTTGATGAGTGTAATTTTGTCCGTTCCTCTTTCTCCCTCTCTGCCTGGCGAGCCTCCCTGTCAGAATCAAAATCCTGCGTTCTTGCTGCACACGAAAAGTTGGTCCGTCGATTTATTCTCCGTACTCCTTCGACGGCAGCTGCGATAGGTCTGCCTGCCTCCTGGATACAGAAGCTGGGGTTGCTGGTTGAGGACAGGGGGGAGACCGATCTCCTCCCTCTGTTACACGAGTGGAAGGCTGCCCCTCCAGCTAGGGTTTGGCCTCCTGAAGAACAGCTCTTGCCCGTCTCTTCGGAGCCTCTCTTTGGAAGTTGAGTCTTGTATGTTTTGTCAGATTAAGCGCGAATCATAAATAATTAATGCGATGTAGCAGCACCATGCTCAGGCTAGTATGATGCTACTATTAATCAGAGGCCAGGGATAGTCTATATGTTGGTGTGTACACATTTTTAGCGATTTTTTGCTTGGGCGGTTTGATGTAAAACTTTTTTAGATTTAGAATGATTTAGATTTTAATTTGAAGTTCTTTTGAAAACCGGGTTTAAAACCCAATTTAAATTTAAAGTTCGAGACTTAGCGAAATTAGTTTTTACGTTCAAATTCTAAGTTTAATTCTTTAAAAGGTTTTTTTTTTTTAATTAGTGCACACTATCAATTATCATAGTCACTAGTATAGTTATTGATTTTGATTTTTGATTGATTGATTGATATGTTCCGCCCTAGGGCCTTCCCGCTATATCTATCTATTGAAGTTATGGTTTCACTAATCTTTTCACTAGTAGAATCATTCGGTAGAATCACTACGAATCTTAGTCTACGACTCTACGATTAATTCATTGTAGGATTTATTATGCAGTTCTAACTTTCTATAACTTTTTTTTTGCGTCTGCGCCCGCGGGATGTGTGTATATGAGTTTACGTGGCGTTTATACCTAGTTTTATACTAGCTAGGTCAGAAGAGCCAAACACTACCTTGAGAAAGTGCTGACCGAATCGAAAAGGGGCTCCCGGTAGCAGAGTTGGCGATCGATCTGCTGCTCCACCAATCTGCAAGCAGGACAAATCAGCATGCATGCCAATATGAATACATGTACAAGGATGTGACTCCCTACTCTACACGCCGCGAACACATTGTCAAGCGCTTATACCATCAATACGAGACTGGCACAGCCCAAAGACATATTCGCATTGACTGCCTGTGTTGTAGAATTGAAGACGTAAACGTTCGAAAGACACGCAGACACGCAGAGAGAGGCACCCATTGCAAACAAAAGCTTGTCCAGGCAGCCCGAACATTCAACTTTGGAATAGGCACTTGGAGTAGATAGACCGACTTGTAGAGAGAATGGTCAGGCAAAACAAAAGACAGAAAGGCAGACATACGATTTCGTTCTGTCCTTTCTATTCTTCTTTCTTTCTTTCTTTCTTTCCTTCCTTGCTTCTTTCTTTCTTTCTTTCTTTCTTTCTTTCTTTCTTGCTTGCTTGGTTGCTTGCTTGCTTGCTTGCTTGCTGCCTTTCTTGCTTTCTTTCTTTCTTTCTTTCTTCGTTTCTTTCTTTCTTTCTTTCTTTCCTTCCTTGCTTCTTTCTTTCTTTCTTTCTTTCTTGCTTGCTTGGTTGCTTGCTTGCTTGCTTGCTGTCTTTCTTGCTTTCTTTCTTTCTTTCTTTGTTTCTTTCTTTCTTTCCTTCTTTCCTTTTTTCCTTTTTTCCTTCTTTCTTTCTTTCTTTCTTTATTTCTTTCTTTCTTTCTTTCATTTTTTTTTCTTTCTTGTCTTCTTTTTATTTTCTGTGTTTGTGTTTTGTCCGGACGGACGGATATAGAGACACAGTCAACCAGTCAAACGGGCAGAAAGAGAAGAAAGACACGCAGATCGATGTATCAATATGTTCTTCTTAACTCAGGGCAACGCCATCAAGAAGCGCAAAAGGGGAAAGAAGACGGACCAGAATGATTGATTCAGGAGTCCTTCAGCCAGGCAAGTTCCCGTACGAGGCGGTAGACGGTCGCCCACCCTTTTCCCGTCCCCTCTCCCTTGCTCCCCGCTCGCTCTCCATCAACCACCTAACTCTCCCGGAGCTCCGCCGCGCTCGCTCAGAAGAGAAGAAGACCCACAGAGTCGTCTCCCTTCCACCTCCCGCCTCCCGTCGTCTCCAAGCTGGTCATCTTCCTCCACCCCTCCGCATAGTTTTGTCGGCCGGGCTCCGTTCTCTTAGAGTCTTGCGAGAGAGAAATAGACAATAGATAACAGACAGCAAAAAGAAAGGATGAAGAGAAGACAGAGAGAGGCAGAGAGCAGCCCCAAGGCCAGAGTCCTACCTGTTTCCTCTCCTACGAGAACAGCTCCAAGGATCCATGCAGGGTCCCTGTCGGACCGTCCTTAGCGATCCGCGGCCGTCATCGACACCCGATTGCCTCCATCATGTCGACTGCTCTGCATGCGCCGCACAAGCACAGGAAGGGGACGCGCGGACATCCCGCACATCAACGGGACACAGAGAGAAAGGCTGAACTCAGTCAAGAAGTCAGAGAGCGAAAGATCAGCAGTCATCAGAAGGGAAGAGAAGTAGAGAAGAGAGCGGAGCCCGTCCCGAAGGGAGGCGTTTCCTGATTCCTCGTGCCAGCGTTCTCCCACATCCAGAAGCATCGAGATCCGAGTTTGAAGTCCCTAGGCACACACACACACACACACTCACACACACACACAGACAAAAGGAGAACACAAGAGGGCGAACAGTTTGTACGGTTGGGAGCATGCATACACGCATACGCAAGCAGCATCCGACGTTGCTGAAGGGGGAAACAATGCACGCCGATGGCATGCAGCAAGAGTGAGCGAAGGGCTTTCCCCTCATCCTACATGCATACGCATGGATCATTCATGTTTGTAGATGTGCGGATGAACGTTGACATTTATGTGTAAGAAAGCACACGCACCTATATTCATACCGGATCAATGCACGCTCGGGAAGGCGCTACGAGAAAGTTGTGTGCGAGCACGACCAAACAGACGCGGAGAAACAGACAAAGAAAGGAAGGCAGCAGAACCGAAGAATTCATGAATCCATTCAGTCGAAATGTCGATGCAAACAGAGAGGACGCAGAGCAAAACGAGAGACAGATTACATGTTTCTTCCACTCCCTTCTTTTCTTCATGTACACAACAGACAAACAGAAAGAAAGAACAAAGACAAAAGACGAGAGACAGACAGACACAGAGACAGACAGACATACAGACATACAGACAGACAGACTATATCGTCTTTCCTTCACTTCAGTTTTTCCGAATCGCCTCCTGTCCTTTGGACAGACAGACAGACAGACAGACAGAGAGAAGAAGTTGCGATCCATGAGGGCTTTCCATGCATGCAGGCGTGCCTCTGTTACTCTCCAGTTGGCTCAAAACAAACAAATATGCAATGCACGCTCGGGGAGGCGCTACGAGAAAGCTGTGTGCGAACACGACCAAACAGACGCGGAGAAACAGACAAAGAAAGGAAGGCAGCAAAGCCGAAGAATTCATGAATCCATTCAGTCGAAATGTCGATACAAACAGACAGGACGCAGAGCGAAACGAGGGCCAGATTACATGTTTCTTCCACTCCCTTCCTTTCTTCATGTACACAACAGATAAAACGAAAGAAAGAACAAAGAGAAAAGACGAGAGACAGACAGACAGACAGATAGACAGAGAGAAGACGGTGCGATCCGCGAGGGCTTTGCATGCATGCAGGCGTGCCTCTGTTACTCTTTAGTTGGCTCAAAACAGACGAATATGGATGAGAAACTCCATCTATGTCGATGTCGATGTATTCGAACAGACGCATATGCAGTTTGGCATCGGGACTTCAACCGCCAGGGCGGACTGCGTTTTCCGATTCAGAGCTCCATGGGAGCACGGCACAGTGCGTACCGACACGGGACCTTAGTGAACCGCGATAAGCTTCCCACGAGATTCAGCTTGCACTCCAATGATTATCCGGGCGCACATAGGTTCCGAATCTCTTTTTCAGGGACGACACAGAAGAGCCAAACACTACCTTGACAAGCTGCTGACCGAATCGAAAAGGGGCTCCCGGTAGCAGAGTTGGCGATCGATCTGCTGCTCCACCAATCTGCAAGCAGGACAAATCAGCATGCATGCCAATATGAACACATGCACAAGGATGTAACTCCGTCTGCCTACTCTACACGCCGCGAACACATTGTCAAGCGCTTATACCATCAATACGAGACTGGCACAGCCCAAAAACATATTCGCATTGACTGCTTGTGTTGTAGAATTGAAGACGTATTCGTGCGGAAGACATGCAGACACGCAGACATGCAGAGAGAGGCACTCATTGCAAACGAAAGCTTGTCCAGGCAGCCCGAACATTCCACTTTGGGATAGACACTTGGAGTAGATAGACCGACTTGTAGAGAGAATGGTCAGACAAAACAAAAGACAGAAAGTCAGACATACGATTTCGTTCTGTCCTTTCTATTTTTCTTTCTTTCTTCCTTTCTTTCTTTCCTTCTTTCTTTTTCTTTCTTTTCCTATTTTTGTTTTCTGTGTTTGTGTTTTGTCCGGACGGACGGATATAGAGACACAGTCAACCAGTCAAACGGGCAGAAAGAGAAGAAAGACACGCAGATCGATGTATCAATATGTTCTTCTTAACTCAGGGCAAGGCCATCAAGAAGCGCAAAAGGGGAAAGAAGACGGACCAGAATGATTGATTCAGGAGTCCTTCAGCCAGGCAAGTTCCCGTACGAGGCGGTAGACGGTCGCCCACCCCTTTCCCGTCCCCTCTCCCTTGCTCCCCGCTCGCTCTCCGTCGACCACCTAACTCTCCCGGAGCTCCGCCGCGCTCGCTCAGAAGAGAAGAAGACCCACAGAGTCGTCTCCCTGCCGCCTCCCGCCTCCCGTCGTCTCCAAGCTGGTCATCTTCCTCCACCCCCCCGCATAGTGTTGTCGGCCGGGCTCCGCTCTCTTAGAGTCTTGCGAGAGAGAAATAGACAATAGATAACAGACAGCAAAAAGAAAGGATGAAGAGAAGACAGAGAGA
>JAHBMJ010002335.1:1449-20335 GCA_018398765.1 Chromera velia | reverse complement strand
ACATATATTTTACTTTCTAGGAGAAGTTATAAAATTGGTAGTCAAAAAAAAAAATTGGGTGTTAATTTTCTTAAAAATTGGTAGTTAGTCCTAAAAAAAAATTGGTAACTCCCAATTTTTAGGTGACTCTAAGTGTTCATAAAATTTGTTCTTAGTAATGAATTAGAGTCTAATGACTGCGGCTAGAGACTAGTGAGCCCCTGTCTAGCCCGTACACAAAATTTTAGCTTCAAACTCCATGTACTTCTTTCACTAGACTAGGTACCAATTTTTCAAAATTGGGAGTTACTAGTGGTAAAAAATTGGTAGTACTACCAATTTGACACCCAATTCAACTCCCAATTCTTTAGGGAGCTGTTTATCCGTTAATCTGTCTGTCTCTAGGTCTGTCTACTAAGTTGAATGTGTCTTTTCCTCTTTCTTCCTCTTTCTGTCGGTCTGTCGCTCTGTCTGTCTGCCCGTCACCCGACGGTCTATATCATTATCAGGCAGGATCTTCGTTCTGGCTCCAAGCAAGCCATTCGGTACTCCTCGCTTCCTTCCCCTCAACTTTGAAGTCGAACTTTACAGATACGTGCCCATACACTTGACAGAGGGCACTCAGGTGTATGATTGATTCACCTGTATTCATCTGTCCGTCTGCCACAGATCCACAAACACAACCGTGAAGTCACAATGCCTCCTCTGCTGTCCTACTAGAATCCCATGGGCCTTGCAAGATTGGCTCGCGAAGTCAACTCTGTCACCCTCCCTGGCTAGCTGTCGCCACAAGACGACGCACCGATTCGCCTACTGTTCCACTGGATCGGTCAATAAACGGGGCGGTCGATCAGAGAGGCAAACAAAGGGGCAAGGGATCCGAGCTAGACGCATTCCATCGATCGCCCTGTTTCTCCAAGACAGCACAAAAGAAAGGGAAGAGAGAGAGGCAAGGAGAGACAAACCGCGTCCACGAGAGAAGGGGAAAAAGAGAGAGAAAGCAAGAAAGAAAGCAACAAAACAAACAATGAAAGAAAGACTGAAGCACAGCAAGAACGAAAAGAAAAAAAGAGAGAAACAAAGACAGACAGAGAGAGAGAGAGAGTTAGACAGAAAGACTATGTGGTTTCTTCCCCCCCCATTCTTCATGAACAGAAAGACAGACACATTATATGGTTTGTTTCCCTCCTCTTCTTCATGAACACAACAGACAAAAAGAAAGACAAACGGACAAACAGACAGACAGCAAGACAGAGAGACAGACAGAAAAATATTCAGCAGAGAACAGAACAGAAAGCGAGCAGGCAAGCAACAAACGCCGCGAATGCCTCAAATGAGATAGTTCATTCATTCATCCGTTCGTTCCTTCATTCATTCACTCTCACACACACACATACACACAGACACACACACACACACACACACACACACACACATACATACATACATACACACATACACACATACACACACGCGCACAGATCAGATAGCTAGGAGGGCCAGAAGAGCCAGAGCCCCGAGAAGCACGAGAATCAATGTGATCCACACCCTTCGCCCCCTCCTCTGGTGCTTTTTTGCTTTCTTCAGATTCTCTTCTCCCTCTTCCACAAAGCTCTTTGCCCTCATCACATCCTCCTCTATTCTGTCAATAATCTCCCCGTTGGCATTCACGATCGTGTCCAGATCTCTTGCTGCCTCGTGGAGGGCCTTCACATCCTTCTCAATCTGCAGAAACTCCTGCAGCCGCTCCTCCATCTCCCTCACCTGTATCCTCCCACTCTGCAGGGACTCTGTGGCCGTCAGTTGGCCGCACTGCATTCGTCTCTCGAGTTCTTCTCGAGGGACGTGGGGACAGAGAATGCGGGCACGCACAACCGTTCGAGCCTTCAGGACTTCCTGAAACTCTTCCTGCACTGCTCTGTTGCGGTCAATCAGATCTTCAGTCTTCCTCATCAAGTGTCTCTGAAGATTCGTGCGCATCCGCTGCTCTCCGGGGCCCACAGCAGTGTCCCTTTCACTCTGGGACTCCTGAGCAAGAGCGCAGACACTCTTTCTGATTCTCGCACAGTTTTGATTCAAATCTGCTGCTGTCTGTTTGAAGGAGGAATAAATCTCACTCTCCTTCTCTGGGCATGTGGACCTCTGAAGGTCTAGCTTGAGGGACTCGATATGCTCAATCTGTTTGCAGATCCCTGAGATATCCTCCCGAATCTCCTTCGCTCTTTCCAGGTGCGCACGCAGCGTTTGACCCTCCCCTGGCGCCCCCCCTTCGCCCCCCACCCTTTCTCCCTCTAACCGTCTACTTTCTTTGTCTCTTGTCTTTTCGGAAAGAGACACCTTCACTTTACGGAACCACCCCCTGACCGGAGAGATACTTTTTGCACCTTTCACCGGAGGGGAGGCTTTCTCGTCCTTCTGCTCTGCCGCAAGATCCTGCAACTCTCTCAGACGACACTGCATTGCTCTCTGTGCCCTCTCACGATGCATACCAAGCGAAATAGACGGACACAATTATCAAACAGAACGACCGAATCCACAACCTTGACTCTTCGTTCAGACTGAAACCAACTCCACGCTGAGGATAACTATGAACCACTTACGCCAAATCTTAGGCCGTCAATCGTGGGAGCTTGGAGCAATTCAATGGACAGACATCACTGTGCCTTTCTGTTCGTTGATCATTGCCGATCGATCGGCAGCGATTAAGCTAGCTGTGGATATATATATATATATATAGTTGTGGCCGTTTGTCAGATGCCGTCTTTGCAGCTTTCTTTGGCCCCGCAAAGACCGTCGCTTATATCCGTCGCTTAGACCGAACAGGTGGAGGGGCTCTTAGAGGAAGTTCTACGAAGGTTTCTTCATCCTTCGGACATCCTTCGGACGCTCGCACGGAGTCGAACTTAGGCGCGGTCTTTCCCAATTTTTGCGGCGGCCTCTAGGGCGGTCTTCGACTCTCTGTCACCTTTCCAAGTTTCCTCTCCCTTCTGAAGGTTGAGTTGGTGTCTGTCCTCTCTCTCAGTCCTTCCGATAAATCCCGATCTCTCAGAACAGTCAACGGTCAGAGCAAGGTATCACCAGATCTCACAAGGAAATCAAAGAAAGGTCGCAAAAACCAAAAGAAAGCGATGTGTGTACCAAGCTCTTACTTGACGACAGTTCTCGTAGGACGAACAAAACAAGGACTCTGAAGAAGACAACAAGATGTTTGCTCAGGTGAACTTCACCAAAGGAGGAGACACTATCTGTCCTGTCCACCAAGACACGAGCTGTGTCGTGAGAACTCCTCAGGCAGACGAAGTCTGTCGGAAAACCGGAATGGTTTTGAGGGAGAGATGTGAGGCAGAAGATCGTTTCCAGGGTGCGCCTTCCGATGATCGGGTGGACACCCAGACAGACCTCTTTGGACGGTTCTCGACCGTCACCAGCATCTCGACCAACAACCCCGCACTCGCCAGACTTCACGCTCTGGCAACTGCTCCCGCTCTGGCCGAGCAGGTGCTGGATGCCACCCTGAATGACTTCGTCAGAACAGCTCGATCGGCTGTCCGCACAGTGACCGACCCTGTGTTGGAGAGGGGCAGGGGAATACTGGAGTGGATGAGTGAGAACGGAGGCTTGCAGAAGCGTAGATCGACGGCGCACCTGCTAGCTGTCCTCTACCAGGCAGCGTACGAGGAAAGCGGGGCGTTCCAGCCCCTCGACGTCCTGCTCCGTCCCCATCCCTCGATCTCTGCCGATGAGCTAAAGAGTGCCATCCGACTCATTCGGAAGGGAATCCAAGATCGTCCGTTCGGGAAGGTCCAGAAGAGCCTGGCAGCAGAGCTCGCGCACTCAGTGCTCAAGAGATTGAACATCGAGCCGAAAGAGGCGCTGTACGAAGTCATCACCGACGCCTGTGAGATTGCAGAGGAAGAGCTCGCTCGTGCGGTGAGGCCTTCCACGATCGTGGCCTCTGTGATCTGGCTGGCAGTCCAGCTCTGTGGTCGTCCTCTGAAGTTGAAGGACATCAAGGAAGTGGCACAGGCAGGGGATGCGGCCGTGCGTACTGCCGTGAAGGAGCTCTCTCCGAAGGTTCGCAGAATCTTCACGGAGGAGTTCCTGCAGGGAGGGAAACCTGCGGTGCTCGCACGGCTGGAGGGCCAGGAGAGGGCTCTGCCTGTGATGGGGGGGGCACCTGCGGAGAGTGCGTTGACCAGACTCCCGTACCTCCCTCTCGAGGACGCTCAGGGAGACGCGGTGATGCAGGGCTGAGGTTAAGGTTGAGGGGGTGAAGAAGTGAAGTAACCTGGAGGTTCATTCTTGACAGACAAGAAGAGAGGGTGGGAGGGAGAGGGAGGGGGGGAGTCCTTACTACAGACACGCATGACGGTTCATATCCTTGCACGTCTCTTTTGTATGTCTTTCTTCCTCGCTTCGTCTCCATGACTGCGTGAGGTGGGGGTGAAGGGGACGTGCGGGCGGGTGTTCGTTAGTTCCTTCGTTCGTTCGTTGTGCTCTGAGTAGTATCTTCTGACTTTTATGATTGAGACAGACACATCAGTGCACGAATGATCGAATGAATGAATGCTGCGTGAATGAGGTGAAGGAGTCCTGCCTTCTCCTAACTGACAGGCTGACCGACTGATCGACCGTGTGCGTCTCTGCATGCATGTCCTTCTTCTTTCTCCCTTTTCAATTGCCAGAGGGGGGGGAGGTGGTGAGTGAAGTCGAGGATCTACAGTCTGTCTGTTTCTGCTTCGAATTGACTGACTGGCAATCGTGACTGTTCCAGTCCGAAGCGAGGAGAGGAGAAAAGAAGGAGTGCAGAAAAAAAAAAAAGACGAAGGATCGATGAAGAGCGAAGAGAGATTAGTGAACTGCGCAAAGAAACAGAGTCAGAAAAGAAGGAAGGACGGACACAAACAAGGAAGGAAACACAAATGAATGAGAGGAACGGAGGAAACCAATACAGATGTCGCTGAGGATGTACAGACCTCAAAGAAAGATTTCGATCTCTTCAGTGACATCGGATGGCAAGAAGAGATGTCAGAAAAAAAAGAGAAAAAAAGGAGCACCGAATTCAAGAGAAAGAAGGGCAAGAAATGAAGAGAAGAAACCAAAAACAGGCCATACGAATTCAAGAAGCCGGAAAGAAGTCTCCTTTATTTGAGTTGCTTTCACTCTTTTCTTTTTACTTTTGACGTTTCATGAGTTGATTGAATTCCAACAGGAAAGCTGGCCTAGAAGCTAGCTATGTGCATTAGATTGATTGAGAACGTCGTTCCAATAGAATCATGTTCATGTATGAGTTATATCCATGTTACGGTTGTCATGCTAGTTTTAATTACTTTTCAATAGTAGTAGTTATTATGTTGAGTAAACAATATATCATTTAATATATCATTTAAATTATAAACATTTAAACGTTATATTTTACTACATGATATATAGACATACACTGTAAAGCTCTATACAGAAAAAACTTAGGCCAACTTCTAAGTCAGCTTTCTTTTTTTCTTTCTTTCTTTTTTTCCCCTTTCTTTTTTGTTTTTGTTTCTTTCTTTCTTTCTTTCTTTCTTTCTTTCTTTCTCTCCTTCTCTCCTTTCTTTCTTCCTTCCTTCCTTCCTTTCTTTCTTTCTTTCTTTCTTTGTTTCTTTCTTTCTTTCTTTCTTTTTTTCTTTTTTTCTTTCTTTCTTTCTTTCTTTCTTTCTTACTTTCCTCAAAGTTTCTTTCTTTCTTTCTTTCTTTCTTTAAAGTGTATCCTGGCCAACGCTATACGCGTTCTGGGGCCAACTGTAAAAGTTTTAATTGTGTTATGCGTGCATGCAGCGGCGATCGTGTGCGATTAACGTGCGAAATTCGCTTTTACGGTAATTGGATTTTTATAAAAGAATAATTAACACATGCACGTGCGTGCATGCATGTAGGCAATCATAAGTGTTTTATCGTCATGAAATTTGCCCTGATCGAATGATATCGGTCAGACACTGCATGGCCATTTCAGTCATTGTCAGACGTACCCTGACTTCCCACATCATTCCTGCAGACCACACCAGTTAGGATCGTTTGCCTTCAAGCAGAAGACTCCGCGTACGTTCGCACAAATCCGTCCAATTTTGAAGTTGTTCTTGTTTCCCTCTTTTGTTTGTGACCAATAGCTTTCTTTCAGTCACTCTTTGGGCGCCGAGCCGCTCAACCTCAGCCACCAATTCCTACATCACGGCAAAACCAGGCCCCCAGAGGTTGTCTTTTCAGTAGCTGCTGTGCACCAAAAGTCTCCACCGAGCAAGAATTTGTTGTCCCAAAGGAGGCACCCCCAGAAAGTCCTAACCACTGTGGCTCAGTGTCAACCGACGCCCCCTCTGCACTTTCTCCTCTGTGGGGCCTCTCTTTCGAGAAGAGCGTGGAGATCGACGAGGTTGCTGATGAGGTACCCGACCTCGAGGAGTTAAGGGCAGAGGCAGAGAGAGAGAGAAGATCCGCTTCTGGAAGATTCTCTTTTGACCTTGCTGCTTCATCTCCAACACAACAAAAGGCCCCCAGCTCCCTTTCAAGCTCAGAAAGCACCCAGGAACGCAACGTGGAGCTGAAGAACGAGGCCGACTACATCCTGAGGAAAATAGATGGAAGACAACTTTACGAGCTTTTCCGCCAGAAGAAGTACGTGGGTGAGCTGAACAACTCGACTTTGAGAAGAGAGGGGGGACTGATCCAGGAGATTCTTGGATCGGCAGACCTGAACTTGCAGAGGGACCAGGTCGAGAGTCTGAAGCGATGCCAAACGGTATGCCATGATTTGGATTTGATTGTCCGTGAGTATGCCGCCAGTGGCAAGGATATCCTCAACCTGGTCAGTCCGGTTTCCGTCTTTGTCTGACCTGCATCGTCTGACCTGATTCGTTTCGTATCACCACCTGTGCTGTACGTGGCGTGAGGCAGCCATGTGGCTGTTGGTGTGCCCAGCTCTTGCATATCTGGCCGACTAAGGTGCTGACTGACTGGTTGCCCACTTGTTTTGAGAGAGACCGTGTGCAAGCGACACAGAGAGACTTGGGGAGCTTGCAAGAGCCTTGAAAGAAGAGAAAGAATGCTCCTGCCCGCTTGTTTCCTTGGTTTATGCAGGAAAAGCCGGCGGCGGCGGACTGGGAGCCGAAGGCCCGGCCCGGTTGGCACAGGCATGAAAAGTTCTCGCTCGGGGGGCTTTTCTCAGGGAAAAAGGGCAAGCAGAAGCCAGAAAATGGAAAAAATTTCTACCAGTGCAGCAAAAGTACCAAGGAGATACTGATCAAGATGCTCTTCACTGTGTAAGTCGAATAACAGTAAGAAGATGTTTGCATTCATATGGAAATCATCCAGAAAATGGGAAGGTGCCTATGTCACTTCGACAAATTCAAGTGAGACGAAGCAGTCGAAGACACGCATGAACAAGTCCTCTCTCTCTCTCTCTCTCTCTCTCTCTCTTTTTCTCTCTCTCTCTCTCTCTCTCTCTCTGTGTGTGTGTGTATGTGTGTGTGTGTGTCCCCCTCTCTCACACACACATGCTTTCCTCTCCTACCAATGAGCACGAAAAATCAGCCATACGACAAAGAGCCAAAAAAAGGAATACAGTCGATCTTGATCACTCACTCGACAGACAAACGACGGAGTCTTTTAGGCTCCTCTCGTTCCCTTTCGTTTTAGACTTCGTTTTTCTCTCGATTTAAGTCCATTGCCCTTCGCCTTTATTTGTGCCCTTTCACTACCACCATCCCTTCGATTGCTCTGCCCTCCCGAAATTTCGGTGCCACTTCTTTCTCTCACTGCCTGTTATTTCGTGCCCCCATGCAGATCGACTCTTTGCTCCCCATTCCTCTCAGCCAACAACCTGTCCCACCCCTCGCCCCCCCAACCGTCTGTATGTTTTTTTCCACAGGATCCCTCACTCCTTTTTCTCTTTCCCCCTTGATGAATGCAGAAAGGCTCCCCTGCACGTCACAGTGCAAATGATCAACAACCCCGCGTTCACTAAAAGGTAGATGCCGGGTCTGTGCCCACCTGTAGAAGTTACAGAACAACCTTCGGAGACGGAGGCAGTCCAACGTATGAAGCTTTCGTTCTTCAACAGTATCATTCAGGTGCGTGCGTCAGCAAGGGATTCCAAAGGGATGAGTGGGAGAGTCATAATTATTTAAAATGATTTCCTGCTCCCTTTCATTTGCATTAATTTGTACTTGTCTCACGTCTCACGCCCCACCAGACAGTCTGTCACTCGCTTTGTCCCTCTACGCGGTTGGCTTTCCTTGGAGGAGCTTCCCTCACTCTTCCTCAGCCTCAGTTTCCCCTTGTTCCCGCTTTTCTGCCTTTTTTTCCCTTTAACTTTTGCGCACCACTTACGAATGAAATTTAACGTTTATCTTGCATTACAATGATTATCTGCACAACTCTCCCCCCCTCCCCTCCTCCACTCTTCCTCGTCTCGCAGCAAGATACCTTCACGACCACCCGCATTGTCGACGCCCTGGACACTCCATCTCAGAGCGTGATTATGTACTCCTCGACCCCGTCCAAGGAGAGACACGCATACAGAAGGACCCCGAATAAGACCATCTTCGGGGAGTCAAAGGAGGCCGCTGTAAAGGGCACAGTCGTCAAATTCACCCCCGAGTTCTCTAGCCTCATATCACAGCAGGTGGAGGCAGACGCCAAGGTGATGGAGGCCCCCCAGATAGCAGGGGAGGAGCCGCTCTTCTCCTGGCCGGAGAAAGACTCAGCCAAGTACAACGGCTCTACTCGTATCGAGGTTCGTCTGTTTACTTGTTGTCCCTCCCTCCATATTCACGTCTGCTTTGCCTTCCACTTTATTCTTTGAGTTTCTCTCAGAAGTACTTTCCCTTTCTTGAAAACGCTGCCAAAAAGCCACAGAGGTGCTCCTCCAGAAAACACCTACATATGAGGGCGCGTGCATAGATGCCAGTGTGCATGAAAATTTACGCTCCGCCACAGTCATAAAAAAAGAAAATGCCCGTGTAAAGCTTCAACGCAAAAGCTGCAGCCTATCTGCACTCGTGCATGCGTCTTCGCAGGTGTGTATGAAGATCCACGCCCCCTTTTATTGCGCAGCAGTGCATTTAACATCGGAGGCAAGATAGTGACTTCATGGACCTCCAAAGGAATCAAGAACGTCGTCGCTGCTCTCCAGGATGAGACGGTAGTGAAGACTGTCAGGCACTGGAGAGGCGAGACAAAAGAATTCCTCCAGCAAACCTACAAGAGCCACACGGAGGACGACGTCTCTCGTCACCTCAATCGCAGATTTTATCGTCAGTTTGTTGGTTTGAAGAAGTTCATTTGAAGAAAGGTTGTATGGAAGGAAGCATAAGAAAACGAGCTGTGTTGTTCACTGGGCAGGAAAGATACAGTCAGAGATTGCAACACTTAATAGAGACAAAAGCACCACAAGACAACAGGGAAGTATGGAGGCTTCCCGCGATCTAGGCGTCGTGCACTTCTGCGAATGTGCGGCCGGCTCAAGTCTTCTCGTCTCTCTTCATACCCCGTTTTCCCTCCCGCCCATATTTCGGCCGAACAGGTTTTCTTTTTCTTGATTCCATGAGCTCTTGGTTGCATTCCTACGCTCTCTCTTCGCTAGCTTCTTCTCTCATTTCGCTTTTTCTCTCATTGTGTTCATTTTGAATGTATGCGTGGATGGTTTTCATGTTCTTGCCTGCCTGCCTGCCTGCCTGCCTGCCTGCCTGCAGGAATTTCGCTGTTCAAAAGGGTACATGAAGTGTTTCAGCGTCGCCGCTGACCTTGTCATATAGTTCCTCCAATCGCAGAGCACAAATGACCCCACACACATGCACCAAAACAGTGCGCGTTTTCTTGTCCCTCCATATGGCTATGAAATCTCCGGTCTGTGGGGGCAGAATTCGCAGCCTCCTTGGCTGCAGAAGACGGTGGTTTCTTCCTCTGCCTGTCGTTTTTCTTCCGTGCCCTTCTTCGTTTCCACGGAGTCAGTCTCTGAAGGTGGAAAGGAACGTGTTGAGGTGTTTCAAAGACAACGCGGGAGGGGGGCTTTGTGATCTCTTTTGAAGAGATGCACTCTTTGGGGTGATAGGGGGGTTAACTATTTAATGCCGCCAGTCGAGATCTTTTCAGGCCGTGCAAAGACAATGACTGCATGCCGTTTTTACTGCCTGCACAGCTCGAATAACCTTCGTGCATGCATGACTTGCTGCATTGACATGAATTGATGAAAAAAGGCTTTCCCCGATTTTATTGATTTTGTTCTTCCATCGCGCAGTCTATCCATCAGTCCGAGTAGATACCGGTGTGACCGCAGGTGAAGGTATAAACAGGTGGCTCAAAAGCTCAGCCTAGCACTCTGTCGGATCGTGCATGCGTGCAAGCGGCCTGCAAAAGGACTTTACGATCGTTAGAGGGCTTCGTTTGATACAGTACTCATATACACAGACAGTATCCAGGGGCTGCATCCTTATCCTTGTCCAACAATCTCTAAGCTCAGTACTGCTTGGAGGTAAACAATGATCTTGCAGTTTTTGCTTCGATGTTGCTTCCCTTTTCCCCTCTTCCCTTCTCTTCGTCCAGTCAGGATATGCTTTCGTACGAGTGAACTTCCCAGCTGGTAAAATGAATCCTACCGAGGACATCAAAGGAAATTTTAAAAGCGAAAACGACTCCGTCGATCATTCATAAAAATGGAGAGGAGAGAAAAGGAGGGGGGTGAATCGAAAGGAGTCTGGTGAGCTTTTTGCTCCATCTGTCTTAATTGCCTCTCTTTGCCTCGTATACATTTTCTCTGCCTCATTCTCTTTCCTTTCATATTTCTTTCTCTTTTCGACACTGTGTATGTCAGACTCTGTACAAATCAAATACAAATCAAACACTATCGAGAGAAAAGAAAGAAGTTTGATCAAGCACTGCTTCTTACCTGTTGGAGGTGCTGCATAAAATAAATTCGATGCTCACTATCGCTTGCATCGATCAACAATTCAGAGTGAGGAGGTGCTCGGTATATATGAAGAGGAAGAGGCACGTCACTTTTCTGTTCTTCACGCACACATGAGCCTTCATACATGCATGTAAGTCTTTCTTTTAAGATGCCTTTGAAGGAAAAAGCTCTGTAAGATAAAACAAAGTAGAGCTCCCCCACTGCAACGGACAGCAGCAAAGCAAAACACAAGAAAGCTGTTCAGTACATTGCAAAATCTGACAAATGCTTAGGATGTATACAGCACTCGACAGTCTCCCCGCCTGCTCGTCCGTCAGCAAATCTGTTTGTCTATCTGTCTGTTTGTCTGTTTGGGATGCCTTTGCCTCTTACTCTGCCGTCCTATCTGTGTGTCCGTATGAAAACAAGCGAAAAAATCTGTGTTGCACTGTCGAGAAGCATGAAAAAGTGCGCTTCTCAAATTTGTCTGTCAAGTCTGATTACCCATCCAATTCAGTTGGAGTGCTTGCTGAAGGCATTGCAGAGCACAAAAGCCCATGTACACATGCATCAAGACAGTGTGCGTTTTCTCATCCCTCCATATGGCTGTGAAATCTCCGGTCTGTAGGGGTAGAATTCGCAGCCTGCTTGGCTGAAGAAGAGGGTGGTTTGCCTTATGAGACTCGAATCTCTTGTGTTTGATCCTCTCCAAAAAGAAGACAAAAAAAAAGGAGAAAAAAGGGTTGTTAAAAGGAGTAGGTGAAAAGAAGGTGTATGCATAGGTTCCTCTATTGCTATCCTTTTTTTAGAGAAAGGGAAATCGCTCCCAATCGTTAACACGTCTCTCTTCTGCATTCCTCTTCCTCTGCCTGTCGTTTTTCTTCCGTGCCCTTCTTCGTTTCCACGGAGTCAGTCTCTGAAGGTGGAAAGGAACGTGTTGAGGTGTTTCAAAGACAACGTGGAAGGGGGGCTTTGTGATCTCTTTTGAAGAGATACACTCTTTGGGGTGATAGGGGGGTTAACTATTTAATGCTACCAGTCGAGATCTTTTCAGGCCGTGCAAAAACAATAACTGCATGCCGTTTTTACTGCCTGCACAGCTCAAATAACCTTCATGCGTGCATGATTCACTAAATTGACATGAATTGATAAAAAAAGGCTTTCCCTGATTTTATTGATTTTGTTCTTCCATCGCGCAGTCTATCCATCAGTCCGAGTAGATACCGGTGTGACTACAGGTGAAAGTATGAACAAGCGGCTTAAAAGCTCAGCCTGGCACTCTGCTAGATCGTGCATGCGTGCAAGCGGCCTGCAAAAGGACTTTGCGATCATTAGAGGGCTTTGTTTGATGCAGTACTCATATGTACAGACAGCATCCAGGGGCTGCATCCTTCTCCTTGTCCAACAATCTCTGAGCTGCTTGGAGGTAAACAATGATCTTGCAGTTTTTGCTTCGATATAACAGTTGCTTCCTTTTTCCCCTCTTCCCTCTTGGGGTAATTTTCAAACAAAAAAAAAAATACGGTCTCCAGGGCAAACTTATTATCTTTTTTTTTTGTTTTTCGATGATGACCTCCATCAAGACATAATAACTATATGCAACACCTTGTAACAGAAAAGTAAGAGTTATATAACAATGCAACAACATTCATTTATCATTATAATAAAGAAACAATAGTATAACGACACTTAAACAACATTTGTTGATTCATGCAACACATTAACAACACTTAAACAACGTATTTTTTAGTTTGATAACAGGAAAAAAAAAAAATGAAAATGACCTTTTTTTTTTGTTTTTTTTTTTCAAAATTACCCCCAGTCTTCCCTTCTCTTCATCAAAATATATTATAATGCAGGATATCCCTTTTGGGGGTATACCAGGGCCCTAATGAGAGAGTTCCATGCGTGTATCGATTTGAATCGTTCAAATTGAGTTGGAGTGGATGTAAGTAAATTAGATGGACCTATACGCACCTATTCGTGCAGAAAGATTGAGAAATATAGATAAATACCCTACAGAACGACGTTCTTATATTGTTCTCATAACATGAAGATTGAAAAACTTTAGAAGAAGTGCTTTACTATTTAGTTTTATCAATTCAATTATAGTTTGAGAAATATTTATATGTGATCTAACGGCCCTCGGGCCACAGGCACACAGCACTCTTGCGTTGCTCCTATTTTTAGAGGTTGTATCAACAGAGTCTCTTTCTCAACTTCATACGAACAGCAGTCTCTTGTTTTATCTGACTCTTCAATCTGAATTTAATTATTGTAATACATGCATTTGCGTACATCTATTTAATTCTGTATGCATAGATTTGCAAGATGTTCATGCGTTCGGTCTTAGCTCAATGGAAAGACGCCACGCCGCGGAGCCGGTTGGCCGGTGCCGGTCCCACTGCACATCTTTCTCACCCCCCCATCTTATTCAAATCCTTTTCTTTGTTCATTTCTGTCCTTTTACTTCTTTTCACGTAAATTCTTTGCCTGGCCAGCAGGGTTTTGTTAGTGCGTTACCCATCTGAACTTGGCGCCTGCACCATATCACTTTCCCCCTGCCGGTCCTGCCCAGTTCTTGAATCACGAAGTCCAGCATCCCTTGGGATGTTCCGTCTGCTGCGACCCCCAACCTCAACTATTCAAACAGGGGGTTGCAATCGGTAAAGAAAGTGACTAGTGGTTCGGTCCCCCACATCTGTGTTGACAGGGATTTGATGCGTGGGAGATGTTTGACCACGCTTTCAAATGCGGTGGCTTCAGCTACTGTGCTGCTCCCGTGCTTATGATTGTGTTTCTCTGTGTGCCAGCTTATACAATTCTCCCATGGATTCACCAGCTCTAACGCCTTCTCGGGTGTCCAGTCTTCCTCTACGAGGAGAATCAGCCAACCCAGCCTCCCGCTGTAGGTCTTGCGGGAATAGGCAGAGTCAGGCATGAGCGCTAGCTTCATTCTCTTCAGACGGTTCAGTGTTCTCATACGGAGGGGCTCTTTCTTTTCTCTGAGTATTTCCATTATTCTGATACTTGCCCGCACTATCTATCTGTAAGGTCGTGTGGAATGACAGCTCAACACATCAGCCCACATCCGTCTGTTTGGTCACGTCCTCACCATCTAGTGAAGGACTCCGTTGATGCTTCTCATCAAGGGTTCCAACCTTCCTTCCTTCTCTTTCTCTGTTGCAGGTTCAAGCCCGGCTGCTCTGACTTCTCCCCCCTTTCTTTTCTCCCCCAAAACCCTCCATATGGCATCCGTGTTCACCCCTCTGCAGTAGGAGTCTTGGGAGATTTCGGCTATGCTATGGGAAAACATGAAGTCCATACCTGCATATTTGATTGATGACTGAGGGGGGAGCTCCCGCAGGTGTCCCCAATCGAACTTTGTCTTCGGAAACTCGATCTCTCCCTCCATCTCCTTTTTTCCTTTTCTTCCCCCAAATATGTTGTCAATCCAGTTGATCTGAACACCATCAGCAGGCTGTCCAGATTCTCCTACCTTGATCGCAACCCCCGTCTCTACACGTTTGTAGCCTGCCTGTTCCTGCACTTTGGTAAGGCTCTTGTCGAATATATTTCCCGAGCAGGGCATTCCATAGAGGCCCTTCTCAATCAATCGCAACTCCTCCGGCTTGATGGCCAGGGCGGCTCTGCACAGCTCTGCGTAGTCGTCATCATTGATATCGTCATAGGAGTTTATGTCTGGGATTTCAGGCAGCCAATCAAGGATGATGACAGCTGCGTATTTTTCGTTTCTGTCAGGAGCTGTAAGGAATGCACCAGAGATGTCTCCGGCGAACAGATTCAGAGAGAAAGTTAAAGAGAAGATAGTAAAGATCAGAATAGCCCAGACAGAAGGTATGCCAACATAAGTATCGACCGCCCTCTTGTCCATGAAACCCTTACCAAAGCATCTCGCTTTTGGCTTTCTGTTGATTCCCTGCCTCTGCCTTCCTTCGTTCTCATCCTCACTTCTTTTTATCCTTCCTTTCCTGCCCTTGTACTTCTGGGGCTGTTCCCCCTCTCTGTCGCACTGCAGCCTGTCACCCTTACCCATGGTCTATCTTGATTGTGCTGCCTTCTCTTCTTCCTGTCTGTTCTCTTCCTTCTCTTTCTCTACCTGCTGGGCTTCCTTTTTTTTCCATATCAGCCTCTAGCCTATTCGCATGACAGGGTCAACTTCCTTCCTATCGACTACCCTGCCCAGAACCCCCTTACCTACAATGTTCTTCAACCACTCATCTCGGCACGCGATATCGAAGTCCCCCCTTTCGACCTCCTCCGGGAGTGCAGGAGTCTGAGTGGACCCCTGCTTGAAGTCATCGGGGACCATGAGCAGGTGCTCAGGGTCAGGGCCCGGGTAGAAGCAGTCATGGGTAGGGGCAAGGAAGAAGACGTTCTGAGCGGGAGGTCGCTCACCCAGGTCAAACCCGAGGGGTCCCCCACTAGATCTCTCTCCATTATCCCTCGTCTCTTCCTGCTCTGCCTCCCTGTTCCTTCTCTCTTCATCCAACTGCCCACCAGTCCGAGCATCAAGTGCAAGATGATTCTCTCCGAAAAGAGTATCGTTGTCGTCGCTGTTGTCTCTACCCCCCGCAGCTTGAACTTCATCCCCCCCTGCTTGATCTCCGGATTCGGCCTCTTCCTCCCTCTGTGCTGGTGCCTCTTGCTCACACCCCCCCACCTGTGCAGAGGGAGGGGATGAGATTTCTGCCTCAATGGCAGGAGGCAAATGTCCTCTAGCAAACTCGAAGTACCGGAGGACGTCCATCTTGCGGACAGTCGTGTCAGACAGGCCTGCAAACTTCCACTTACCATCTGGCTGCTGCTGGATTTTGGAAGTCACATGGGTGCTCTTACGAGACTTTCTGGTGATGACAAGAGGAGTGAGTTTGTTGTCGGGTCCTCGAATAAGGATATCAATGAATCGGTCATAAGCATCGGCAGGAACGTCTGCGCTGTGTTGTTCAAGAAAATCCACCCTCCCAATTCCCCGTACTCCCTCATTTCCATTGTTTCCTCCGGTAGGACTGGCAGCAGCCCCGTGCACAGGGTGGGAGGGGGGGGCATCAGATGTATCATCTGGAATGAGTAGGTGGCGTGGTGGTATCTCCACGCTGTCTGGAGCCCAATCAGGACCCCCCCAACAGGACATGACCCCGCGCTTCACTGGTTTGACGTATTGAGGGTGGGTTTTGAGGATATCCCAGACATCTCTGTTCGGTTATTTTCGGATTACGACGGCGATGCTTTTGTTCTTTTTATACAGCTACACCACCTCACTCCCTGCTAGTTCAATGTTGCTTTCTACTGTCCTCAACACACCGACATCTCCAATGAGGAATCGGAAGGGAGGAGGGACGTCCAATGCTTTCTCCCACTGTCTCATCCTGAGGACTTTGCTGTAGAGCTTTGCACATGTCAGTGCCATCCCCCTGGCTTGATGGCCCCAGAGGGATTTGGGGCATGAACCGAACCAACGTTTCTATTCGGCTCTGAGGGCTGCTAGCTCGGTTCTTCTGTGGTGGTTCTTTCCTTTCACAAACCCGAGTAGCCACTTTTCTCCTGCAGGGTTATCGAGGAACGTCATGCCTCTGCATTCAACGAAATCTCCTAGTGGTTCTCCACAAAATTCAGGTGCTTTATCACATTGGATTCTGCCGGCTACGGCTTTTGGACCTTCCTTCTGGAATTGAACATCCCCAAACAACTCCACAAACTCATTGTGGTCACGCACTCCATCAACGGAGTGGTTACGGGATTTGAGGGGATAGTTGAGATCGATGCCACTGTACTCATCTAGTACACTCAGGCAGCATGCGTGAGGCCCGTTGACCTCATCATCATTTGGGAACCAGTGATCGTTTTGCATGATTTAGAAGGGCCCACCTGCATCCTCATATTGGGTGGAGATAGGTGCCAGAGTGGGAATGGTTGCGTTTTTGAGGAGACACAGCTAGCACTCTGTTTCAAGCCTTTTCCAGTCTTCAGTCCTTGCGTGCATCCCCCTCTTTGCCAGTGTGGGCTCTAGTTTGTCTCGACCGACGTGTCCGAATCGTTTGTGATGTGCCCTTAGTTCCTCAAAACTGATTGTTCTCTCTCTGATTGCCCATGCCCCCCCAGTTTTCTGCATTGCTTCTTTGACTTTGTCTGCTGTGGGAATGAATGTAGTTGTGAATAGAAGGTTGGAGGTGGCGTCTCCCTTAGGATTCTCAACTACCACCTCAACGAGAAAACCCCTTGCATCTCGCACGATCACGTAGGAGTCCTTTCCCTAACGACGGAGGAGGGTTTCCCCCTCCTCATGATCTTTCTGTATCAGATAGGGGACTGGGTCTTCGGTCAGATACACCCACAGGAGCAGAACCTTCCATCCTTTCCCTCTCACTCGATTCTTTTGGGCAATGCAAGCGAGACGAGAGATCTGAATTTTCTTTAAGGATTTTTGCAGAGCCACCCCGAATGAACCCTCACACGGCTCACTCTAGACTATCATCCCCCCAAACTCTTTCTCCCAGCCGAGAGGTGCAGTCGTACACGAGTTTATGTGCATTCGTACAGACAGGCGGCCTGGCGGATCGACTTGACTGACCATTGACTGAACTTGTTTTGGGGGATCGGGTGGTTTCCTCTCGATCTCATGCTCTGGAACCACGTACGCCTTGTATGTCTTCATCACGAACTAGGGCTTTGATGCCCCGTCGCGGAACTGAAACGTGGTACCCTAACAGAGTGGACTCCAAAGTAGGGCTTAGTAGAATCCAAAGTGACTTTTAAATTTACTATATTCTAGCTTCATTATAAAGTAAAACTAGGTTACTTAAAGCAATCTAGAGCCTTTTAAAGCATTTAAAATCGTTACTCCTGTGCAAATCTGCTCAAATGTGCTCAAAAGACTGGTTGATTAGCTAGGGTGCATGGTGGGAAAAATTATGATCACCGCGGCATGTAGAAGTGATGATGATTGAGGTTTTTGTTATGCATGCCGCGTCCCCGTATATGAGGGGCGGATCTAGCCTAGTCTGTCAAAAGGTTCCGGTTCATCCCGTCTGTTCTAAATCTAAGAACACTGCTCATTGATCACTTTTACTGCGGCTTATTTCTCAAGCGGCGGTAGAGTAAAACTTGGAGAACAATGAAAAGAGGGGAGAGGCAGGGCAAAAACTTAAAAGTTTGTCCCCTTAGCAAAGGCTACCCTTTGACGGCAGAGAACAACTTTAAAGAGACCCCCCCCAATAATTTGCCCCTCATTTTCTCAACCTTCTTTTCTTTTTTTCCTTTCATACGCTTGCCCCCCCTTTTTTTTTTCCCTTCTTGTTTGTATACAAAGAATCAGTTACAAAAGGATCGCTTAGTTTGCGCCCTCCGAGTCGAAAGACCCGGAGAACGCTGCAACCTCCCTACCGAGAAGGCACTCAGGCTGGAAGGGCCCTCTGGTTCCCCTCCTGCTGTGAATTGAACAGAGAAGATTTGCGGTAACGAAACGCTGTAGCGTGCAGGAAAGAACTTTATAATACCAGTCCATGAGCCTTGTCTGCACTGCCTCGTCTCCCTCTCCTCCTCTCACTCTTCTAGTCCCCAACTTCGCTATCTCTTTCAAAAAATGAATTGTCCCCTCTCCTGGTCTCCCATATGTCTCAAATACAAGAGGAACAAACCGAAATCCGATTTCATGACAGATCTCACCGTACCTGTAGTTTTTGACCTTCTCCATTGCCTTTGCTGCTGACCCGGCTGTTTTTGCGAATCTTCGCAGGCGGTTGGCATCAATTGAGAATGGATGGGTCACTGCGACGTCTCCTAGTACGGTGTCTCCTGATGGGAGACCTGCAAGGAAATCGGGACGTTTCTGTCTCTCATTGACGAGATGGGTAGGAGTAGACAAGCCCAGCTGTCCGAAGGTTGGCTCCCTTGTTACATAGTAATGACGGAGCCCCTGCAAAAGAGAGCAAAATGCATCTTTCATCTGTTTATGTCTCCACCCCCCCCCCCCCC
>JAHBMJ010002334.1:0-20031 GCA_018398765.1 Chromera velia | reverse complement strand
GTGCACTTAATTAATGCTGGCCGGGCTTAGTATTGCGAAGTTAGTTTCCCAGTCCCAGTACTAGCAAGTTTGGCGGGTGATCAAGTCGCCGTACAAGCCACAACGTAACAAACTCTATATACCCTGCAACGAGCTGGGAATTTAATAAAAATTGAGAGGAATTTAGCATCAATTTAGCTATAGGAATCTAAAAGAATTTAAAGATAGGAATTGAGAGGAATTTAACATATTTTGGAGGTAGTAACAATTAGCTTTAACGATGGCTAATGATGGGTCTTAACTTGGATTACGTCTCCTAGCACTTGTGCAATACCTAGTAATACCTGTGCATTATAGGGACTAGTAGGAACTTATAGGGACTATTAACATACAATGACTATGAATAACTCCAAAGATTGAAACCATGCTGAATGAAACAGCTGCGAGTGAGACTCAGGATCAGTGAGGGCATTGAAGATAAAAAAAAAGGACTGCGCGTGACTGCGCTGATGTCTGCTGGGCCGTGCCGGCCGGCCCGCGGCCTTATGCCCGAGGCCCGCCGCCCCGCGGCCCCCGGCGGGCATGCAGCTAGCGCCGAACGAAACAATGCAGCTAGGCCAGAGCTATATAGTCTGACTAAGTTCTCTTCATGTTCTCTTCTCGAAGTAAGACTCGAACTCAAGGTGTGGACTTCGCTGCTAGCGATTCCAAAAAACATTTGCAGAGTGATGTTGAACATGGTCTGTATGCTTCCTTTGAATTCGGGGTTAGGATAACAGAAGGCAACACCCAGCCTCCAGTCTGATTGACAGAACGATCGAGGAAGGAAGGATGATGCAGCCGTCGGTGACCGCTCCGGTGGAGCGGCCGTCCCGCTGCAAGAAATGCCTCGACAAAGTCTTCAACGAGAACATCGCAGCTCCCCATGTGCGAGCAAAGAACCTTGTGGACATGTACACGATGTTGGATGACGTGCCGGATCAGCCCGAGGTACTCGTACCAGACACCCCAAGGTCTCAAGGTCAGGCACACGCCTGTGTGGCAGTCTGGATCTGCTGTCAGGGGGCAAGACGACTGGTTCGGGTATCGTGCATACCTCTGTGTAACGATGTTTCAGCATGATGTGGGGCTGTGTGATTGCTCCACTCACTGCTGCATGAACAAGGGGAAGCGTTCCGAGTCCTGTGTCCGTCTTTCCTTAACTCTTCCCTTGCCGAAGGACAACACTGCAGTGTAGTGTGTGAGCAGCAAGGAGCGTCTGCGTCCCACTGATTTTGGAACGGATGGCTGCATGACATGGCTGGGAGTGACGGACAGGATACCGTCATTGCAGCGTCGAGAGGGAGGGAGACGAGGGAACAAACGGCACTGCGGATCTTTCCGTCTCCTTCCTGCAGTGACCCTCTGCATGTATCTTGGTCCCTAGTCCGCTTCGTCCCCTTCACTCTCTTATCCGCCACACCTCTCCTCATGTGCGTCTCTTTGTCTTCTGAGCAGGAACTGTCTCTCAGTGACTGCATGGGTCTCTGTCTCATCGGGGATACTTGAGGGTCTCGACACCTCTGTCCGCGTGCGTGCACACATTCAAATCTGAGTCGATGTGTGTGAAAGTTCATTTCCCTATTCACTCATATGCCTCCTCTCACTGCCATCCCATATCCATATTCTATCTCCCTGTGTTAAAACGGATTAATGTGTGTTGATTTATTCAGACGGGGTGAATCTCTTCGAGCGCATCTCCAAACTCTCCATGAAGCCCCTCTTCTGGACCATGCTCGTCGTTCTGGCAGTCGCAGTCAGTCAGTCAGTCACTCATCCAGTCAGTCAGTCACTCATCCAGTCAGTCAGTCAGTCAGTCAGTCATCCGGTCAGTCAGTCAGTCAGGCAGTCAGTCAGTCAGGCAGTCAGTCAGTCAGTCAGTCAGTCAGGCAGTCAGTCAGTCAGTCAGGCAGTCAGGCAGTCAGTCAGTCAGTCAGTCACTCATCCAGTCAGTCAGGCAGTCAGTCAGTCAGGCAGTCAGTCAGGCAGTCAGTCAGTCAGTCAGTCAGTCAGTCAGGCAGGCAAGGTTCCAAGAAGAGAGGGGAGGCGGAGAAATGGACACCCAGAAAGAAGAAGGCAACGGCTACCGTCCACCTCTCTGGCTTAATTAAACTCTCCTTCCCTCCCCTCGAACCGCTCTTACCCTCTCACTAGCTCGATCTTGGTCCTCTCCCAACTGCTTTTGGCTTTTGTTTCGCGGAGTGGTAGAGTGAATTTTCATTGTCTCTTCACTTTCGTCTGACGGCGCAGACCACCACAGTTATAGAGCTATTTCTTTTTGCACGGCCTGTCTGTATGTATGTATGCATGAATGTCTGTCTGTCTTTGCAGACGGCTCTGTTGGCAAACTACATGGACGTGACGATCGACGCACTCGGAGGGTGTCAGTCATCTTCTTTTGCCTCAGAACAAAGTGTGTGTGCTCTTCCAGCGGTCCCCGCTGTTCTTCCTTGCAGCTGCACCTGCAGAATGTCGGCCGTCTGACGAAGCAAAATGAGAATGTGCCGAGCACAAACGCAGAACCACTTTTCGGACTCCCCAGAAGATGGAGAAGAACTTCTCTATTGGTTCTTGGAGTTTTCTTTGATTGTTTGGTTTGATTGTCATCCATCCGATGCCTGCCTGCCCGCAGTTCGGGACCGTCTTGTGCTCGACAGAGCGCCCCACATGGCTGTGAGTCTGCTCTACTGTCTCGTGTACGTGATCTGCTGCGGGTGTTTTGCGACCTTCAGCACCGACGTGATCTCCAAGGAAGCGTCAGGCAAGTCGCGCTTTCTCTATCTCTCCCTTCCTCTCTGTATCTGTGTCTGTGTGACATCCATCTCTTTCCATCTCTCCGTTTCTGGAGGCATCTATCTGTCCCCTTCTGTATCTATTGATTTGATCCATCCATTTTTTAGTCTGTCAGTGGAACAAATAAAGGGAATGCAAAGGAAGCAGTCAACCATTGTTTTCTTCCGTGTCTGCTGACTCTTGTATTTGCCTGTCCCTCTGTTTGGTCTACACATGTGTGTGTGTGTGTGTGTGTGTGTGTGTGTGTGTGTATGTGTGTGTGCATGTACATACACGAATCTGTTTGCCCTGCGCAGGTTCGGGAATTCCGGAAATGAAAACGATTCTGACAGGGGTGAACATTCCGAATTTTTTTTCGTGTCGCACGTTTTTGGCAAAGACGTCCGGACTTGTGGCTGCACTTGCTGGGGGTGGGTCAGGTGTCAGTTTGGCCTCCTCTCTCTGGATCGGCTCCAGCAAAAGGGGCTCTCTCTCTCTCTCTCTCTCTCTGCCTGAGACTGTGGTGGTTTGGTTGAGTGACTCCTTTTTGTCTGAATCGATTTCTTGTCCTTGTTGTTGCTGAAGAGTGAATGGGTAGAATGGAGGGGTCTTGGAACTGGTCGTGATGACAGTTTGTGTTTGCGCCTGTGTCTGTTGACCTCTTCTGAGTCTTTGTTTTTCTCCTGTCCCTCTCTTCCCCTGTGTGTTTGTGTGTGTGTGTTCCTTTTCTTAGCTACCTTTCATTACACGCGTGTGTGCATGGCTGATCGATCGATGTACCCTGCAGGTCTCTCGGTTGGGAAGGAGGGACCGTTTGTGCATATCGCAGCGATCATCGCCTACAACCTCTCTCGGATTCCCATCTTCAGCAGACACGTCGATGTAAGTGCATGGGGGAATGGCAGTCCCTCATCGTATCGTAAGGATCGTCCACAATTTGTTGAAGGCCCGTTTTGTGCAGACGGACAATCGACCAGACACACACAGACACTGGGAGATAGACAGACGAACAACTAGGCAGGCAGAAAGCTTCTTCTGTGACTCTGTAGTCTTCTGCTGACAAATCCCAGACGGACACAACGCTTCATGAAAGTACAGACCTCACGAAAAGCAGAATGTGCATGGTTGGTATCTGAATCCTGCACGAGCTGTACGTCCCTTTCCGTGTTTTGCCTCTCGACAGAAAAAGGTCCTCAACAAACGTGAGGACAATGTATGTGCGTATCTTTCTGCACACACGTGTACGTGAAATCAAAATCTAACTTTCCCCCCTACTCTGCAGACGACGTCCCGACAGAACAAGGTCCTCCAGGTTGCGGTTGCTGTCGGGTTGACTGCCACATTCGGCACCCCCGTCGGTGGTGTTCTGTTTGCCATCGAGTGCTGTGCGACTTTCTTCATGATAGACGGCCTTTGGAAGGCCTATTTCGCGTGCTTCTTCACCATTCTCACCTTCAAGACGCTCCACGAATTCAGTGAGTTCAGAAAATACTTCGAACGAATTGAACAGTCAAGCGGTGCTGGAGCATTCGTGGCTGCTCTCCTCTTTTCGATCGCAGGGCAAATTTGTGTGTCCGTCTGTCGAACATTCTCAATTCAGTGGTGCGGTAAAAACTCACAGACCTCTGATGAAGTGCCACGGCAAGCATGGAAGAATGGGGTTGGTTCGATTTGAGGGCAGGCTCTTGCTGGATTCCGGTGATGCATAGGTAAGATTGAGAATAAACTCTCTCTCTCTCTCTCTCTCTCTCTGTGTGTGTGTGTGTGTGTGTGTGTGTGTGTGTATGTGTGTGTGTGTGTTTGCGTGTGTCTCGTCTTTGCAGCTGAGATTGAACTATTCGAGGTGACTGACCTTCCAAAGTTCTCTCTGACGGTGGAGTTGATCTCCTTTGCGGTTCTTGGGGTCGTCTGTGGGGCCGCAGGAGGGTTTTTCGTTTGGTGGTGCTCGAAGACATACACGGTTGGTGGGTGGGTGGGTGGTTTGGTGGTTTGGTTGCTGGAGCCTTAGGTGGCCTCTCTTGGTGTGTCTCTGCTTGTGGACAGATGGATGGATGTCTCTTTTGGGGTTTGGTGGAATGAGTTGCCTGAGCGCAGACGGACCTTTTGTCTTTTGGGGGTGTTACGCTTAGTCTCTCTTTTCTTTGCACTCCTTTGCGGGGCAGAAAGAGGGTAGACAGACAAGTGAGTGGGTGTCGTTTTCCTCTGTGTGGGACAGATTGGAAGGGGAAATTCTCTGAGAGCTTTTCCCCTTCTCTCTCCCCCTGTGTGTGCATCTGCTTGCAGTTTGGAAAACACGTCCAGACTTCGCGTCGACGGTACGTCGACACCTCCTTGTAATGCGTGATTTCTGTCTGTTTTGTGTTTCGGCATTCTTCTTCCACGGCGCCAGGCATGTCGAATTCTTCTGCAGTCTCCGTTGTGTCTGTTGCTTTCTTCTCTTGTCCAGGTGGTCGTGTTTTGTGTTCTGTGTATAGTGTCGCCGAAATCCTTGAATTTCATCTGAGCATTGAGGTCTCTCCGTCTGGCGGATGCATGCAGGAAATATCTGTACACGTGCTCCGTGATGCTTTTCAGCACACTCGTGCAGTTTGCTGCTCCGTTCCTTGGAAATCAGGTGGGAAGTTTGCGTCTTTTTTTTGCTTTCTCTCTCAAAGCTTTTCATTTACCTTTCATTGAAGCCGTTCTTCTGTAGCAGGCTCTTGCACTCTTAATTGCACTAAAGGCTGTGGAAGCTTTCTCTCTGTCTTCTTCTCATGGTTGTGTTGCGCAACGAAATTGAGTAGAGGAATGTCGTGCGTCTGCTCGATATTTTCCGATATTTTCACTTTGCAAAGCGAAACGACGCATCGACTTTTGTCAACTCCCTGATGTCTGTTGTTTGCAGGATCGACGACAAATCAACGAAATGTTCTCAAACAAGGGAATCTGTCAGTCGAGAGTCGGAAAGAGAAAGAGACAGACAGACAGACAGACAGACAGACAGATAGATGGACAGACAGACAGCCAGCCAGACAGACAGACAGACAGACAGACAGACAAGAGACCGGCAGACAGACCAAGACAAAGTCGACAGACTTGAATGCTCTAGCTGATATGACAAGACTGCCTTTCTGTTTACTCGGGTCCCTTGATTACTCTATCCGCCTGTTTCTGTCTTTCCACACCCTCAGCTCGGCTCTGGTCGATTGGTCTTGTTCGCTTGTCTTTTCTCCCCCCAAGAATTCTTTCTGCTTTTGACACCGCTGACGAGATCCTTTTTTCCTCCTTTGCGTTCTGTTTGCTGTGTGTAGCTGACGAGATCCTTTTTTCCTCCTTTGCGTTCTGTTTGCTGTGTGTAGCTGACGAGATGTCCATTTTGGGCAGTGAGTTCTTCACGATGCTGGTGTTCGTCATCTATAAGAACGTCCTTACGGCCCTCTCTCTGGCCTGTCCGGTGCCCTGTGGAAGTTTTGTGCCGACCTTCGTCCTGGGGGCGGGCTTGGGGAGATTGTACGGGAACATCGTGAATCTGTTCATTCCTGGGTGCTCTCCCCCGTCAGCGTATGCGGTCGTGGGGGCTGCAGCCTTCACTGCAGGTGAGAAGAGGGCACAGGCAGAGATACACTGAGAGGCATAACTCTCCCTTACCTTTTCCCGGAGCACGCACGAGAGGACGTTCAGTTGAAGAGACAAATAAGTGACAGACTGTGGTGGGCATTCTCGGTGTAGATCCACAAAAGACAGGCAGCGCCTTTTTGTCCGTCTGTCTCTGTGTGTGTGTGAATGAAAAAGAGGGGAGGGCCAGAGGGTGTGTGTGTGTGTGTGTGAGAGAGAGAGAGAGAGAAGGGGGGGATGCATGCTCGCAACACTTAAGAAGCACATTGGAAAAGGTGGAGATGGAGGCTGTTGCTTGGCTTTCTTTGGTTGGTTTCTTCCGCGTTCTCTCGTCTTTGATGTTTTAGAGAGAGGCATTCAGGCAGGATGCCTTCGGGTTCCGTTTCAGGACGCAACACGGCAGATTGAGAGGAAAGGGCGTACAGGCTTTTGTGATTTCTTTTTTTTCCCTTTAATGCTGTTGGTGTCTGCGTGCTGATGCTGCAGGAGTTGTGCGAGTGCTGTCAATTTCTGTGATCGTCTTCGAGCTGACGGGTGAGACATTTTTTCTTGCAGTGGCATTTTCTGTCGGTGCCTTCGTTTTCTGTCTGTCTGTCTGCTTGATGATGGGACACTCTCTCCGATTTGAGTCCTTCCCGTGGACTCGCCCGGGCGTGTTCCTTCCTTCCTTCCTTGGTTTTCTTCGTTCCTGCCTCTCTGTCTGTTTACAAAAGGGGAGGGGATGGCACGTCTCGACTTGATTCGTGGATGCATGTTCTCGACTACTCAACTTGGATGGTGAGCAAATGGCGTCGTCAGTGTTTGCTCCTCAATAAACAGCTCCGTGCTTGTTTGTGTGTGTGTGTGTGTGTGTGTGTGTGGGTGTGTGCAGGAGACATGAAAGCGATGATGCCGGTGCTCCTCGCAGTGCTGATGGTCAGAAAGAGAGAGGCAGATACGAAGAGAGTCACAAACAGACGGACAGGCAGAGAGGGACAAAATGTTCCCACACCAATGAAAAATCAGGCCGACAAAAGTGACAACGTTTTTTTGTCCTTCGAGGGAAAGAATGGTCTCTTTCGTCATGCCTTGTCAGTACCACTCTCAACACGCGGAAGTCGTTCTCTCTTCACCCTTTCCTTTCTTCCCCGGACTGATTGCCCTCTCGACGCAGGCGTTTAAGAAAAATTCCTGACTCCTGCCCTCTCCTCTGGATGCAGGCTTACGCAACCAACGCAGCGCTCTCCCTCTCTCTGTACGACATGATCATCAGATTCAAGGTTGGTCTTTTTTTTCTTGTATGTGTGTGTGTGTGTGGGGGGGGGGGGTTGTTCTTCGCTCGTGCTCTCGTTTCTTCCTGATCACCTTCTGTGCCCCTTTTCTCAGAGGTTCTCACGCATTCGCGTGGCTCACATAGTTTTGTCTCTCCTGATCTCCCTTCCTTCCTCCCTCCTTTCCACAGCAAATGCCGTACCTGCCCAAACTGCAAAACCTGAGGACCTACAGGCAGACGGCGGCGGATATCATGTGAGTCAATCAAGGTTCTCTTCTTCTCCCCGCCTTTCCACTCTTTCGGCTTCTCCGCCCTCTCGTGGCTTTGCACGGCTGTCCCTCGCTTCCTGTGACGAATTGTGAGGGAAAGAAAGAAGATCTCAACAAAATATTGGAAGGGGGAACGAGACAGAAAAGGCCTCTCTTCCTCTCTTTCTCTTCCTTCAGGTCCACCGTTTTGCTCCATGTTGTGTTTCTGTGTTTTAAATTCAATGCGCGGACTCTTGAACCTTTTTGTGTCTGAAATTTGACTGAAAATTAGCGCTTTGACAGCGAATCTGTGCGCTGTTGCGTGAATAAATTGCAGGTTCAACGCAGATGCCTTTACTCTTCCTGAGAAGGACAGCACTTACGAGGTTTGTCTGATTTTTGGATTGATTTATTGGTTTGTTGACGTCCTTTCTCTCGTCTTGTTTTGTCTTATTTATTTTGCCTTCTCGATCCAGTCTGATTTTCTCTCTGTGATTCGCTTCTCTTGTCATTTTGGATCTGGAAATTTTGTTTTGTGTCTCTCCTGAACATTCCATAAGGACGATCCGATCGGAGGCAAGCAACTTCCTCTGCCTTGTTTGTTTCAATGATGTGGGGAGGCATTTGCTGTTGTCAAGGGGTCATTCCTCAGGTGCATCTGTCTACGTGGAACTCATCGCGTGGTTTTGAATCTGCAGGATCTCCTCTTCTGCAAGGTCGCATGTCTCTCTGCCTCCATTCCGGTCGTTGTTTCGAGAGAAAACCCGGTCTTTCTTGGAAGCGTCTCCTGCACAGATGCAGAGGAGGCCGTGGTACCCTTCCAGATTGACAAGAAGGGAGGGGGAGGAACGGGGTCGGGGGGCAGTGATAGCTCGGGGGCATGCGCGTGTTGGAGACACCCCCGGGTGGTGGACTTCGCTCACAGGTGGCTTCCGAGGTCCACGGCGGTCTGGTTGACTGGGAACGCGCCTGGGGTCTGTCTGTCTGCCTGTCTGTCTCCCTCTCTCCCTCTGTGTGTGTGTGTGTGTGTGTGTGTGTGTGTATGTGTGTGTGAGGACGGGGGAGGGGGAGTTACTTGTTGCAGTTTCAGGGGCTCGTCTGCGTGGGAATGTCGGTATTGTGGACATAAAGCGACCGTTTGCTCGTGAGGTCTCACCACACACTTCAGTTCGATCCCTCTGGAGACTTGGACTTTCGCCTCTTTGTGCATCCACAGACATGCTCTACCTGTGGCTCCGCCGCCTCCAAGTACTTTTTTCCCGTCTTCCCCCCTTTCTTGTCTGTGTGATCCTTCTCCCTTGCTTCCTTCGAAGCCTCCTCCTCTTCTTTGAATTTTCCTGCATAGAGTGCTGACGTCATTTTTTAAAATGTCGACACTGCCCCGATCCTCAGGACGCTTTCGGCTCTTCTACCGGCGCCCCCACCCCCGGCGGGTCCAGCACGGCCGCCACGAGACCGAAACGCCGCCTTCCGGGACCGCCCCGTCTCGGAAAGGGAAAGGCCAAAAAGGAAGGGTACCTCCGACCGAAGCCTCCAAAGTCTCGAGTGCAGTCCCCATCCAGACAGGGGAGATACGCAGTTGTGAGCATGCCTGCTGCAACGCCTATCGGTGCCTCTTCAGACGACAAACTTGGAGAAGAGAGCGTGAAAGGCAATTCTCCAGAGACGGCAAAGGAGGCTCCTTCGAGTTCTTCTGGGAGGGAGATGGCCCCGGAAAGCGAAAAAAGAGGAACACGAAGTCCAGAGGGTCCCTTGCCGATGCGGGGTGAAGAGGGGGGAGAGGGAGAAGGAAACGGTCGATGGGGAAAGGCAAGAATGTCTGTTGACTCGATACAAAGTGCCGACAGCCTTCAGCATGCGGTCCGTCGGGTGTGCCTTTCTTTTTTCTTTTTGGAGCAGCTTGGAGCACTCGGATGTTGGATACTGAATTGTTTCAGCATGTTTTTCTGCGGTCTTCCATTTTGCTTACATGCGTGCTGCTTGTTCCATCAATTGGTTAATTCTGACTTTTTTATTCTTCAACAAACGCCCGGGGTGAACTTCGCTCTACCAGAAACTGACACAGCGTTGGTCTCCGGCTTTCCTTCTCTCTCTCCTGCTTTTTCTTCCCTCCCTTCAGAAGACTGGCCCCAAAGAGGAACTCGTCCGATCGGCTTCCCTTCTTTTCCTTCACCCCGATGAAAATACGAATGAGAGAACCTGACTACAGAAAAACCTTCGAATGCATGAGCATCCCTGCCTGCCTGCCTGCCTGCCTGCAGTCGAGTATCCCTCTGTGGGAGAGGTCGGGCAGTCCCCTCTACTGTCGGTGGAGCTCTGCGGGATCGGACAGACCCTCCCACAGCCCCTCGGGGAGGCATGCATCCAGACTCGCAATGCAGACGGAAGAACTGGTCAACATGCTGGTCGGTTGGTTGGTTGGTTTGGTTGCCTGCATTTTTCCAGTGAATTTCTTGAAGAAGAGAAAGAGAACGAGCAACAAGAATCACCCTGTGGTGGTGTCGAGCGGAGAGTGGAACAAGAAGAGAGGAGAGACAAAGAAGAAAACAGCAATTCACCTGTCAAGGTATCAAAAAGATCCGTACTTTCCCCTGTTTTCTTTTGCGGAACTCATTTTTTGATTGGGTCATCTCCCTGCCTCACATGCTGAAGGAAGGCAATCGTCTTTTGGCAGGATGAAAAAGAGAAAAAAAGAATTCGATGAATAGTTGTGGTGTTTTTTCTGAAATGACTGCAGGAAACCGCCGCTTTGCAGTACGACATAGCCGGGATGAAGGGTGAGTCAGCATACATACGTGTTGGCTGGCACGATGAGCACGCGCTTTTTCGTCACGTCCTTCAGTCAAATGGAGGGGACAGCGACTAAAGGCGAAGGCCTGACTGAATTTTGCAAGAAGAAGCGGAAGGGGGCGGGAGGACGAAGGAATCACGTTCTGGGGTCTTGCGTTTCCATGCATCTCTCGGTGTCTCTGCAAAAAAATGAAACGAAGGAAAATAAAAACCATGAGGCTTTCTCCCTCATGGAGCACATGAGATCTTCTGCCAACCACAAACTCATGATCAAATTTGAATGACAATGACTGATGGATTGGCTGGCTGGTTGGCTGGCTGAATGACTTCTCAACGCAAATCTTTGTCGACCATCGTGTGGAAGTGAACGCGTTTGTGTATGTGTCACTCTTTTGGTGTGTGTGCAGAAGTCGATTTGGATGTGCGGGGTCTTCGACTCGACTGGACACCCCTGACAATTCATCCTGAAACGCCTGTGGTATGTCTCCCTCCATCTTCCTTCTGTGCTTCCTTCCTTCCTTCCTTCCTTCCTTTCTCTCTGGGTCTCTTTTTCCTTGGTTCTTTTCTTGTTTTTTTCCCCCCTCTCTTCCGTCCTTTCTCTCTTTGCCTCTTTTCTTTGCTTCTTTCTTTTTTGCTTTTCCCCCGCTATTTATTCCATCCTTTCTCCCTAAGTCTCTCTTTCTCGGCTTCTTTCTTCTTTGTTTCTTCCCCTCCCTTTCCTCCTTCCTTTCTTTGTTTGCTTCCCGTTCTCCTTCCCGTCTTCCATCCTTTCTTTCTTGCTTCATTTCCCTCAAAATTTCTTGCCCTGCACTGTCGCCATTCCCTCCTTCTCTGCAAGGCCTTTCCTTTCCCTCACCTTTCGCTCTTCTTCCCCCTCCTCTCCCTTCCTCTGTGTGTGTGTGTGTGTGTGTGTGTGTGTGTGTGTGCGTGTGTGTGTGTGTGTGTGTGTGTGTGCGTGCGTGCGGTGTTCATCTGCTTTCTCGATTTCTCCGCCTGCCTCTTTCTTCGTGCAGAGTCGCATCCACTTTCTGTTCACCATGCTCTCCCTGAGTCAGCTGTTCGTTTGTGACCCCCGAGAGGGCACTCTCCTTGGCGTGGTGACGAAAGAATCGTTCTTCGACCCGAACAAGGGACTCGGGGTTTTCACTCCTGAGGATCAGCCGCCCCCAGTAGCAGGTCTGTTGCGTGAGTGATGCGTGGATTTTTTGCACATGCGCATAAGAGCTGATTGTGTACGCTGTGGGGCATGCGCTCTGTTCACGGCATCTTGTGAGACAGCTCCCAAGTGAGAGCGTCTCCCTCCTGCTGTAGGTGTGGAGAGAGGCCAAGAAGTTGAGGGAACCTGACACGTCTGCCGGAAGATGTCATGCATGCAGTCGTGCTCATTTGCTTCCAATGGGTCATTTGAGAAGTAATGAATGAAGGTTTGTTTTGTGTGTGTTTGCATTTTCTTTCTGTTTCTGGTCAGTTGACTATGAGGAATTGCGGCGTCAGGTGGAGGCCAGACGGTTGAAGGCAGAAGTCAGTTACTTATGTGGGTGTGTGGGGGTCAAAAGGGGGAGGGTGGACGTGAAAAGCTTTTCTTTCCTGTCTCAGTTTTCTGTTCTGCGTTTTTCTCGTTTCAAGATTTCTCTCTCAGGAAAGCTTATGGCCCTCTCTCTGTTGTTCCTTTTCCTCTCCAGGATTTGCCGCCAAGACGCCTTTGCAGCTCTTCCTTCTGAATCCAAATCCCCTCCCTCTGTGATAGCTCGGTTGAGAGGCTCACACGCAGAAGTCATCGTGCATTGATGTCCTTCATTTCTCCACAGAACATTCGAAGTGGTGCGACGTCTCCGGGATCGGAACAGGGGGGCATGTCGGATGGCGAGATGCCGACAGTGAGGGGACGGGAAGACAGGAAAGGGGGAATAGAGCTGACGGATCTGCACGCACAGAGAAGTGCAAAAGAGAGGGAGGAAAACGATTTAGAGAAAGCGGCTCCTCCTTCGTCTTTAGCGAAGAAAGGACAAGGAGCGAGACAGGCGTCATCAGTGTCGTTCCATTCCGATACCGGGATGGGGCCTGTGGGGGTGATTGCCCAGATTCCCCCTCCTGTGTCGTACACAACGACGACGATAGGACACCCATCGGCTGCTGGCGGTCGGACCCCGGAGACGGAAACGATCGGTGCACCGGTGTGGATGAGGGGGGAGAGAGAGACAGGGGAGCCGTGGATGGGCGTGGGTGCGAGGGGTCAGGTTGGGGGTGGAGGGGGCGGAGGAGGCTTTGATCCAGGAGAGATTGTGGGAGGAGGGGGCGAGAGCCCCCTGGTTTCGGTGGGGACTCGAGACAGAATAGATGAGCAACAACAGGAAGGGTCTTTCCTTCATGATGAACAGGCACCTTCCTTTGTATGAGAATTTCAAATTAATGTAGAACTGAAAGTCTGTAATGATCCATGAAATTCTTGTTTAGTATACCATATAATTGCTGACGTAATTGACTAGAGTTTTACTTCGTATTTTAAGTGACTTTAACTATTAAGCGCTTTAAAACAAGCCGGTACGCCTAGCGGTACGCATACTATAATTTAGTCTATAAACTTAGATTTATCAGTAAATTTAAGTTTAAGTTAGAGTTTAAGTCTAGGTTTAAGTTTAACAAAAAAAGTATATAAAGCTATAAATTCTTTCCGAATTCTGTATACTAGTGATAATCACTGGTACTAACATTGATGATGATGATGAGGTCACTGGGGTGACTTAACCCAATAGCGATGGCCCCATCGATCATAGCCCAATGGTAAAGGTCCTTTACTGACAAAAGGTAGTGAATGAGTCATTACGGTAGGTCCATAAACCAGCATTGCATATCATACCCGGTAGTTGGCCAGAGCTAATTAAGTCATGCCACTGTGGTAGCTTACCGGCTTTAGCCATTTCAATTCATTCAATTCAGAAATTGTTGTTAATTCAGCGAGTTAAACTTATACAAGAGGATATGTTGTAAAATTATACTCTAATTTACATCGGTAGGCCTAACTAAAAATTATTAATAAATTATGTCTTTGACTCTTTGTATTTAATTATGTATTTAAAAAGGTAAACTGACGTTGACGGTTGTTTTACGCATTTTAAGTGCGCATTTAAAAGAAATTTATTGCTGAAGCGACTTATGCACACCTCTAGGTACACCTTCTATTTGAGTTTCTATTAGCAATTTCTTAACACTGACTGAAGTTTGCTAACGCCCACGTGGATCTTCTTCCTTTCGTTTTTTAGTGCTGGCACTTACTAGCAATAGCGCTGGCACTCTGTGTAATACTGTGTAACTAGCTATGGCAGCCGAGTCTGGCTACGTGCGTGTCGCGTGAGCTGCTGAAAGTCCGTTTAGTTTGGTTGTTTGTAAACAGAGACCAATATATTATAAACCAATAACTTTCCTTCAATCACGATTAAAGTCAGAGAGGAAAGCCACTTGTTTTCTTGAAGGCGCTTCATCGTATCAATGCAGAGTAACCGGGGAAGGACTGGAACAAAAAGCGAAGTAGATCAAGGTGCGTGCTTGAATCCACCTTTTTCGATTGTCATGCATTGCAAGAGACTTGCAATGCACAGGTTGACCACACTGTACCGTGATCAGGCGTCTAGACAAGTATTATGACCTTCTTTCTTCTTACTTACCTGTCATGCGTCATAAAAAAACACGAAAAGGCCAAGGAAGAAGGGGCATAAGGGACTTCCAAGCCGGACGAGCCAACGAGAAAGTCTGACAAAAGCAGATGCTCATATGTCAAGCGACCACCAAGTCTGATGGCAAGTTAAGCACACCTACACAGACAGACAAAAAGAACACATACGAGAACTTCAAGGAGGGGGGCCCTTCTCTGATACTCCAGCACCCTAAATGCAATAACAGCTAGACGCAACAGCCTACGAGGGCTTGGAGGGACACGGTTGCAAAATTAATAAATGTTTGACTCTCTGGGTTGTCTGGCAGTGATTATTTTCCCCGATGCCCCCCTGCCACTGCCTTCCTTCATTTATTATATGAGATGAATTTAATGTATCAGGCCTCTCTTAGACTAGCTGTACGTGGAATTAAGCACTCCATTTCTTTCTTTGTGTCACGTACTTCTTCAGATGGGAGATAAAAGAGACGCCTCGGGGCAAACCAAGTCAGAAGAGCTAAAAACAGAGAAGCTGAAATCAAAAAAGAAACGTAAAAGGAAGCATTGAGCCTCCTAGGAAACGACGACAGGTGGGGCGTCGGACTGTCTCGCCCCAAAGCCCGGTGACCGCCTTTACCAGCTTTGGAGACCTCAACTCAGAGGCAGTGTGTCCGATGCCGGGCCCGGGAGAAGGGAGGTGGGGCCTTTGTAGGCCTTTCCTTCCCCCCCTTATGGAGATTCCATCAAAAAAGCAAACATGGCTGAGAGACGAAAGGTTCAATAAGAAAAAAGGCAGACCAGAATGATAATTTTAGGGAAGCCTGAATAGTCAAGCGTCCCTTTTCGCACAAACAGCGAGCGTTCATGCAAGAAAGATTTTGAATTTCTTCAGTTGGATCTCACATGTGTTGCAGTACCTACCGGTCGAGCGACTAGCCACTCCAGAACAATGTTCATGTCATTGCTCGACAGAAAGGTCACCAGAGTGAAACTGCTTCCGAGTGTAACGGTACTCATAAATATAAAGACTCTGTCTAAGGTAGACGCGTGCCGCACAACGGGCTTAGGGGAATCGTTCCAACCTGCTTTCGCCGCTCAGGGATGGTAAAGCTTGATGGTCCCTGGACCAGCGAGTTTCACTCTGTGTTACTTCTTATCTGTTCTCGTCAATCCCTCAAAGACGGGTCCAGCTTGCCTTGGTGCGACGTATGAATCATATATGTTTAAAAAAGAGGTGTACTTCTATGTGTATAACAGTGTGCCAATGATAGTCGGCCGTAGCACCCATCACTTTCAGGAAATGGCAAACAACGACTGGAACAGGCCTTCTGAGGGTATACAAATGGGTCTTTGAGTGATGTGATGAGAGAGATTTGCCATTATGTAAGTATCAACGCTCCAGACTTACGTAGAACTTCTTATTGAAACAACACGAAAATTTAAATAAATTTCTGAAATTATGCATCTGTTGGATATTAGAGGTTCCGCTACGTCACCGATGGAGCCTTCTCATCAATTTGAAAACCAAATGTTTCAAAAATTCCCTCGGTTGCCAAAAAGTTGATCATGTTGATTCTGTTTTTGATCCTGAAACGGTTTGAAACAGGTCTTTTATATATGAGTACTCGATAATTTTTTTTCGATTTTTTTTTTATATTTTTTTTTATCGTTTTTGTTAGATGCAAATACTAGGCCTGTCTAGGGGCCTAAGCCCAGTCACCACGTCTCTAGGGGCCTGCATTGCTGCAATCGATCCTACTAAACTGAAACACCCCTCCACTGCCTGTCTGCGAAGTCGCCGCTCCCCCCGCATGCAGTAGACAGATGCTTGCAGGATCGCTTTTTGCATACGAGCCTTTACTGCACCTGGTACACCCACTTTTATTGCCAACATCCCTGTTTTCTGAGAGATTTCATGGACTGCCACTCTCAATACCGTAACGGCCATTACCATAAAACTGAGTGCCCCATCAGCAGAGGCCACCAACGGTGGAAATTTAAATCTATGCGAGCTTCCACACATGCTCCCCAGTACAACCCATTTTTTTGCCTTTCATATGCTGCAAGAATCTCTACCACTCCCATCCTGAGGTAGCTTTGCTGGTCATAATCAGCTAGCCGAATATCGAGGATTCTATTACGCTGAGGTATTCTGAGATCCCCCTCTAACCTTTTCCTCCCTAGGGTCTCTCCCCTTCTTCAGATCACTGCATCAAGAGTGACCTAAAACCCTGCCTCTTCTAGCATCGCTTTCAATGCTAACACTGCCTCATCATACCTTCTGTATACTAGCCCCCCCCTCTTATATGCCTCTGCATGTCGGGTGTTCCAGACTTGCCCACAGCTATCACACTTTTCAGGTGCGTCCGTCAACTTAGCTCCGAGACGCAGAGCTATAGTGTCACGAAATTCCAAAGGGGAAAGGTTGGCGTTATCGTTCTGCCTTGGAATCATATTCAGCCACGTCCCTGTGCCTCCTTCTTTTTAACGTTGTGCTGCATGTCTGCAGGTTTTGAACTGGGGCTGCAAGCTTACCTACATTGTCAGCCCCCCCCACACTCTTTCTGCGCACTGTGCTTTTTGCTGTTTAAACCCCTCTATCGCTTTTTCTACACACTCCCTGTGGAAATGCCGTTCATACTTGCAATGGTACAGACCTCCCTGAGCCTAACTACCACTTCAAAGTTTAAGCCGTATTTTTGGATAAGCTTGAAAGTCCGCGCCACAGGCGTGGATCATTTACGGTGTCTTGAAAGCCAAAGCCGCATATCTGGACGGTGTTTTGACCATCTATGCCACAGACGTAGACGGTCTCAGAGTCTTAAAAAACGATGCTGCACATAGAGATTATCTTGATTATATTTTTTCAAGTAGCACTTAGGTTTAAAGAGATTATGGTGCACAATGGAAGAAACCAGCCAGCTGACTGCCTGCTTAGAGGCTACTGTTAGGTCTCCAGCTTCTTTTGCTGCTGTGGGGGGAATGATTCCAATTCCTCCATCTCTGGTTGGAAGGCCCAAAACTTTTCTTTTGAATGGGCCCACTGGTCTTCCCATCATCGCTGGAAGGAATTCCCCCGCAATGGCTACCTCTACATCCCCCATTTCTTCATGCGCGATTGGGGAGACTCTCAACAAATACGTCCACTCTGTGGACAACGATCGATAGTCTAAGAGGCACACGTATGCTTCATAGGATGCCTTCACGGCGGCCTCTGCGAGCGCTTTCACTGCTCTTTCCCACATTTCACACTTCTCTCTCACATACTCCCTCTCTGCTTCCTCCGTGCCTACCCATGCTCCCAAGTGCCTCTTGCCCTTGTGCATGACTTACACTGTGATTCTTTTCTCCTCAAAATACTTTCTAACTTCTTCTTTCATCTCTTTTCCTCCCTTCAAAACCGCCAATGACTTGCTATCTCTCAAAAACACTCTAAACGGCTCCCCTTTCTTTTTTATGTACGTATAGCTTTCCACTGCAGCCTCTGCCCCCTTCGATATACAAACGAGGGCCGTTTCTCCTAAGCCTCCCCCTTCTTAATCTTTGTCCCCCCTCCCATCCTCGTCTCCTCGCCTTTGTCCCCCCTCTCCCCCCCCCCGTCCTCTCCGCCCCTCCCCCTGCCCTCTTCGTTTGCTTTCTTCTCTTCTTCCTTCCCCCCTCCTTCTTCCCCACCCTCTGTCTTGCTCCCCTTTCCTACCCCCCCACGCCCATCCCCTCCCTCCCCGGAGAAGTCATCTGCATACAAACTGGTTGACCATGTTATATCCCCCTTGCCTGTCCCCACTTCCTCATATGCTCTCGATAAAACGATATGTGAAACGCAATAGAACTGCCATGCAATCTGATATATCGCACACGCACGCACCTGCGCGTGCACGCGTAGACGCGTACGTGCATGGCGCAAAATTTTTGGCAATTGATCGATCCTAGCTGCTAAGGATCTTCAGAGATTTTTCATGGTCATATACTTCACAGGAATAATTATTCACAGCATTTCACAATTATCTCACAATATCAACATTGTGACAAACGTTAATCCAAAGTTGCAGTTAGTCAGTGGATATCAGTGGTACTCAAAGTACACATCTCCTCTTTTCAATTATAGAAAGAGGTTTTTGTATTATGCTGGATTCTTCAAACAACACTTTGAAAGACTCTATTTAATATCAGTCTGTCCAACAGACTGACGTTGTTGGATCCGTTCATAGAAAATCTGTCTTCATCGGTCCAGTTGCTCGCAAAAAAAAAACCACATTCTCCATCATGATGATGGAAGCCGCACTGTGGGAATACATGGGGAGTGCTGACGTTTTGATGTCAGGCTAAAGGAGGGCGGACATGCAGTGGTGGGCTCAAAACTTATCAAGTGAGATCTTTGTCTGGTGCTCTCTCTTGTCCATAGAAGAGGACCGAAATGCATTTCCAGGCGCAAACTCCTCACCACGAAAACCTTGGGCAGGTCGTGAGGGGGTCTCAAATGCTTCCTCACCACCACCCCCTTGCCTTCTCTTGTCTCCACTTTCTCTCTCTTTCTCCTCTTCCGATTTCACTTGCTCTTCTTGGAGCTCAAGCTGCGCTCCCCCACCCCCCTCTCCATCTGCCCCCCCAGAGACACCCGACGCTTCTTCAATATCACATAAAAGAGGACGCTGAAGGTCTTTCCCCTCCAAACTATCTTTCCCCTCCTTCCCTCTCAAACGGCCGCTATCCCCCGACCCCCCCCGTCTGCCTTCACCAGCCCACCCCCCTCCCTTCTCTACCCCAAGGGAGACCATCCGGGTCAACCATCCTGCTGAGTCATGGAGACGGGACTGCATCACAAAGGAGCTCTCACTGGATCTCCTTTTACGAGACAGAAGAAGCCGAGAGGAGTCAGATGGCAGGTTCTGCATCTGCAAACCCAGAGACCCTCTATGATAGGAACCCCCCGATACCCCCCTAGCCGGAGCTGTCCTCTCTCCCTCTGTAGTCCTCGTAGGGTCATCAAAATTCTCTGTATGGGCACGTTGGAAGCCCACAGGGAGGGGCAGAGCATTCAGACCTCCTGCTGCAGAGGGTATCTGACTCCTCCTCAATGCTTAACTAAATCTGCGACTTCTTCTATTGCCAAGGGGTGTGTGCGACGGAGGGTGGTGAAAGGGGGCAAAGGAGGAGACCGCAATTCCTCTGGGGCCTGCTGAAGGGCTCATGAGGGGTGACCTTCGCATGGAGCCGGGAGATGCGGCAGCGGCGGCGGTGGGGAGTAGAAGCCCCTCGCTAGCCTCCCGTTGTTCTGAAAATTTTTTTCTTGCAGTAGCTGCTCTCGTTGGCTCTCTCTCAGAGGGATGATAGCCTCGAAATTTTGCTCGTGAATTACCATACAACGCATACCCCCCCCCCTCCATGGCATCCGCTGCGTCATGGTGCCCGTCCCTCCACTGCATTCCAGAGCCGTCCTCTGCTTGCACGGCCGCCTCTTCTGCTTCTGTAAATTCCAGTTCGTCCAGCTCGATCTCCGCCTTCTCGGTGAAGAACGCATCCTCAATGATAGAAATGAACATATTCAAGACGACGTACATGAACAGACAGAGAAAACTGTACAAATAGATTTCGCCAAACTGCAAAATGGACATTAAAAAAATGCCAACAATAATGAGGAAGGCAGAAAAAGTGGTGGATGGCATGTTCATCCCAGCACTCACGCTATGGACTGCAATAGGTTTCTTTCC
>JAHBMJ010002333.1:0-10210 GCA_018398765.1 Chromera velia | reverse complement strand
CCCCCCCACACACACACACCATGAGAAGAGAAAGAGAGAGAGAGCGAGGCCGACAGACGGATTGTATGTTTCTTCTTCTCCCTTCTTTTCTTCATGAACACAACAGACAGACAGACAGACAGACAGACAGAGACTATATGACAGACAGACACGCCAAGACAGACAGAGCAAGAGAGGGAGAGACTGACAGACCGCCGCCAGATCAATTCCAAAATGCAGCAGATGTTCCTTCAGTTTAGAGTCCTCCACCATGTCGTTCTCTGCGTAAGAGTACACGTCTGCGCCCTTGGCGTTGATCGTCCCCAGCTTCACTGCGAGAGGAAAACGGCGTCCCGTGTCATCGAAGTGCAACACCGCAGCTCCCTCTCGCCCCCCCTCACAGCTGCATGCGAAAACAAAGAACAAACAAGAGCAGAGTAAACAATTTCATGAACCATCAGAGCACCAGGAGCCCATTCGTCCGGCACGTTTGCAGGCAGAAACACAAAGGAAAGATAGACCGTCAGAACGAAGTATGAATTGCCTTGTATGTCCAGACCAAAAACTCTCACACATCCTTCTCCTTTGACCCTCTGCGGTTGAATCGGAGTACATCTCTCCGATGACTTGCTCCCCTTTCGATCTTTCTCTGTGTCGCCGTCTGTTTTCTCTCTGTCTCCACACACCTACATGCACGAGTTCAAGCTGAATGGATTCTTCATTTGTTCCACCGGCAGACCAACTAATAGAGCGACCAACCGACCGACCCCGTATCATCCACCCCCCACTGCTTCCGTCCACAGCCGACAAAACCGTCCGAGAGGTTTAGCCACAGGTTCTGGCGTCTCCCACAGACAGCACAGACCCAGTCGGAAGGCTTGGGGGAGATGCGGGGAACGTTCGGGAGCTGCTCGAGGGTCTCGGAGAAACGGGAGACCTGCAGGGAAGAGAAGGGAAGAGAAGAGACAAAAATCACACACACGCTCATTGGAGCTACACCCAGCAGGTTGGGTGCGTGAAGAGAGAAGTGGATCGAATCAGTCAAATCGATCGATCGATCAATGGAGGCCAATGCGGAGGGGAAGTCCCGCAAGGCCAGAAGAGGAAGGGTCAAACCAAGGAAACACAACAACACAAGAGAGAAGTGATCAGAAAACAAGTCCGAGCAAAGGAGAGAAGTAATCAGAAGACAGGTCAGACAATTCTATTAATACATGAAGAAGCTGGTGAAGTTTCCCATCCACCCGACACGGCCTCTGGAGGTTTCCCATCCACATTTCGAGTGACGTCCCAATGGCACGAAGAAAACTTCAGAGGAACTCAAAGCGTGCCTACCGACTCACTTGCGGTTTATCTTCCCACTCCTGAATGGTGTCTTGCACCACGCTGCCCTGGTGCTTGATCACACCCTCGCACGCCTGCAGACATACGGGGTCACAAGGAGAGACGGGCAGAAGAACAGATAGAATTGTAGAAAAGGAGGGAGGGGCAGAGAACGTGACATTCAGAGAGAGACATAAAACCCAGAATAAAAAACGCGAAACGGAGTCTTTTGGCCCAACTTTTCTCTTTTCTGTCTTCTTCTATTCTCTTTATTTCAAGTGCTCTTCAATGAGTCCGCCGCGCCGCACAGTTTTTCTTCTCTCCCAACCCATGGAGCATCTCTCGGAACGTGCGATAATACATTGATATTGATAGACCTCTCGATAATGAGATAATAAAAACACGCGTCCCTCCGCCGCCCCCTGCCTCCTACAGACACAGTCAAACATAGAGTGTATCCGTGTGCCCTCTTCCCCTTTCCCACCCCCCACCCCAATAACCAACAAAACAGACAGACCTGAATGACGACCTCCGGCAGGTCCACGCAGGGCAGCAGGACCTTCTCCATGGAAGGCACGACGACGAGAAAGTTGGACTTCTCCAGTTTGTACGGCTTGTCTTCGAGTCCAGCAAAGCTGTGCAGAGCACATGGGTGTGTGGCAGCGGGGGGAATGGGGGGCGGCGCAGGTGGTGAGGAGCAGGAGGGTCATACGTCCCTTCAAAGCCAACACAGGCGAGATCAATCTTCAGGAAAAGGGAGTAACAGACAGACCAAGAATGAAAACAGAAGCGAACAGAGAGGCTGGTGATTGAGCTCATAAGACTGCCATGCCCCCTGCCTTCCTGCCCTCCTGACTGACCCTCCCTCGACTCCGATAGCCAGTTTGGTCGTTTCTTTGTCCTTCGCCTCATCTTCCTTTAGTTCCTCGTCTGTCTTTGGTCTCCTCTCCCAGAGCTGCTGGAGGTACAGAGAAGGTCCAGTGGAGCTCTGTGCCGCTGCATCCTGCTTCACGAATGCCTCCCCGAAGGCTTTCCAAGTCGAGAGGTTCACAAACAGACCGCCAGGAGACTCGGGGGTAGAGAAGCTGCTTTCTCTCTCACACACAGAGGGAAACGGAGAAATTACGAACAGATATTCGCATACGCACAAACACGCGTATGTAAGTATCAACGGAATGTGTGCAGGCGAGTGCGGAGCTATACAGCCTGAAAGATATTTCGAAATCGAAGGCGGGAGAAAGGAGGGGAGCTGTACAGGAAAAAAGGAGACGACTGCAAGACAACGAAACATTACATAACCGGGACACGCCCAGTCGAGCCCGATAACACCGTGAAAAAAGCAGAAACTAGAGAAGAATAAAATCGACCCTATAAATCAATACATCGTCCAGCGAAGTCGAAGAAAAAAAAGGAAGATGGGAATACAGGCCAAATAAGTTCCGGAGACGGCAAGGTAGAATGCGTCAATAGAAGGGCAAAGAATGATTGTGCGACTCCAGGTGAATCAAGGAAATCGAAGCAGCTTCCAAGGACTTCATTTCCTCTACATACTTCTCTTCCCAAACCTTACGAAGAAACTCACCAGAGACGGGAGCGCATCCACTTCTAGTGTCTCATACAGACAGACTGGCCTGGTCTGAAGAGCTGACCTGAACATACACTCGTCCTTGTACACTCTGTCATAGCTTGTTGGCTTTTTGACAGACGACATCGCTTTTCGGACCTCCGAAAGAAATTGTTCGGAGACCTGGGCCGACATCTTCTCTCGCACTTTCTCTCTTCACTGACTCTCTCAGACTGCTTCTTTTCAGTCAGACCGATCAATCTTCGTCAGCACAAGCACGAACCACGCTGCTAATAGTGCTGCACGAAGCTCGAGGAATGTGAAGAAATTTCCTGCACCATGCCGCACTTTCCTGGAAACGTTTGACAGCCACCGAGCCATCAACTGAACTGATCATCCGTGCACGGTATGAATTCAGTGCACTGCATCAATCTGCATCATGGCGGGCATTGGCGGGCAGGCCGGGGCCCCCGGGTGGCGGGGCGCTGCATGGGGGCCGGGCGCGCGCCGCGCGCCCCAACCATGCATGCACGGTTGAACCATGCACCCCCCTTCGAATCGTCCGGCCGATCTCGTCGGTAAGGAGTGAGCATATATATGTATATATGAGTACAGCCATTTGCACCAGTGCATGTGTCAAAGTTATGGTCGACTATATGTTGAAATGTTTCAACAAAGACGCTTAGTGCGTGGAGAAACGAGCTTCCACAGTTAATTCCTGCCAGCGATGAGAAACGGTGAAGATCCTCCCGATTTGAGTGCCGTCTCCTCCCTGTCTGCCCCCCCCTCCACGGATCTTCCTGCTGCTGTGGATGTGATCGTTGTGGGCGGGGGGGTGGCAGGGCTGACTGCAGCTGTGAAGCTCATGGAGGGAGATCCAACTCTCTCTGTGCTGGTCTTGGAGGCCGACAGCACGCGGCTTGGGGGCCGAATTTACACCGAGGTCATAAGGGGGGTGTTTGAGAAGCCCTACTGTTTCGAGCACGGGGCGGGTTGGGTGCACGGGGTAGATGGAGGGAACCCGATGCTCGCGTACTTCCCCCCAGACGTTAACGTCTCACAGAGCCTCAAGGCAGCAGCACTACAGAATCCATGGATGCGCCCGGACTTGCTGACCAGGGGGGAGCTCTTATTGGTTGATCCTGTGGAAGAGCGCGTGCTGTCTCCGAAGGAGACGGCAAGGGCGCAGGAGTTGTGGGGAAGTGTGATTGAGGCATACAGAGGTTATAGTGCGGCGGTGGACAGTGGAAAGCCATGTGGATGGAAGGACGCTCGGACTTTTCTCGGCGATTGGTTGTCTGAAAACTTGAAGGAGGAGACGGCACCGTCCTCCTCCCTTCTCCGACGCACGCTTCTCCTGTTTGGTCATATGATAGAAGCATACCACGGAATACCGTTAGCCCGCATGGGAGCTGACTCTGTGCATGCATTCGAGGATGCGAGTGACGACTCGCTTGCAGGCAGCTTCCAGGGCGCACACAGCGTTGTGGTGTGCGAGACGGGTATGTCGACTTTGATTAGGGGGGTTAGAGAACGGGCAGAAGGTCTCCATAAACAACGGGCCCAAAAGGCAGATGTGAAGCCTCTCTTTGGCCTCGGGAGAATGGTCAAAAGGATTGAACGGGACGGGAGTGGCGGCAGTGGAAAGCAGGAAGACAGGGGGGTGACGGTGACGGTGAATTCCGGGGAGGTTGTTAGATGCCATCGCGTGGTTTGTGCAGTCTCTTCCGCTGCTGTGCAGAACATAGATGTCTCTCCAGAATTTTCAGAAGGGAAACGTGAATCACTTCAGACTTTCGAAACGGTACATTACAAGAAAGTCGCTCTGGGGTTTGGGAACACCTCTTCTTCGTCCTCATATTTCGCCTTCCCTCCTGTTGAGTCCGCCTTTGTGGGTGTTTTGCCGTCTGACGCCTCACTTGGCTCGGCAGGGGCAGGGACTGGAGACAGGAAGCGGGGAGAAGAAAAAGAGGGCGGGTTTGAGGGGCATGTGTGCGAGTGGCGGGACAGGAATGTGAGCAGCAGCAGTTGCGAGGGGCACACGGACGGGAAGAGTAAAGAGGCGGGGGCGGTTTCCCTTCCTGCAATGCTTTTTGAGAACCACCAACACACAAAGGGCGTGCCGGTGTTGAGCCTTTCCCTAGTCGGTACGTTCACAGACATTCGGAAAAAGAAAAAGAATGGGGACCTGTGAACGATGCGTGTTGGCTGATGTGATTAATTCCTTCGATCGTGTTCTTGCTCCGGCTCTCCGTTGCCTATCATCAGGTGCTGCCTCCCTTTGGACCCCTTCTCTTTCTTCTTTTGGCATTTCGTGTTTTGAGTGACACTCTCTCTCTTTCTCTCCCTCTCTCTCTCTCTCTCTCTGTGTGTGTGTGTGTGTGTGTATGTGTGTGTGTGTGTGTGTGTGTGTGTGTGTCTCTGTGTCTCTCTCTGTGTCTCTCTCTGTGTCTCTGTCTCTGTCTCTGTCTCTCTCTCTCTCTCTCTCTCTCTCTCTCTGTGTGTGTGTGTGTGTTCTCTTCTTGCAGGAAAGTTTGCAGATGCCTTCACAGGAAGCGACCATGAGAAAAAGGTATGTCAGCCGACTTGCATGTCATAACAGAAATTGAATGGAAAAGGACATGCAGGGGGAAGAATTGATCCATCCGGTACATTCTGTCTGTCTGTCTGTCTGTCTGTCTGTCTGTCTGCCTCTCATCTTAATTCCAAAGAAGCGAGAAACCTCAGGAAGTCAAAAAAGGGGAACCACAAGCGACACACAAGAGAGGTGCCGTGACTTCCAGTAAGAAGACTGTCGGACACAGAGGGGTTGAGACAGAAAACGGAAAGCAAAGTAGCAAACATACACCCAGTACACCGACAGATAGATAGGCACACACACACGCACACACACACACATACACACACACACACACGCACATACACACACACACACACACACACACACACAGAGGGAGAGAGAGAGAGAGAGAGAGAGCCGAAGGGAATGGATGGCGACTCCTCGAAACGGAGGAGAGAGACCAGCAGTCTTATCCTATCCCGCTTCTTTCATGCATCCTATGGGAGGATGTTCATTTCCAGATAAAGAAAGAAGAACAGAGGGATGCATGCCCGAGAGGACCCGAGGACTGCGCACATGCAGCGCATGCATGGCTTCACCTCCATGCAGAAGTGTGTGCAGCATTTGGTCAGCCCCCGCTGTGCTTTCCTGTTGTTCTTTGTCCCCTGTGCCTGACGTTACAGGCGAAGTCGTTTGCAAAGAGTGCGTGCGCGGTCATTTGGAGAGCCCTTCGGAAGCATCATCTGCAGTCTGTTTCTTCTTTTCCTTCGGGAGAAGACGATGGACGCCGAAGGACTGAGGAGAAATCGCAGGAAATGGCTCCTGAAGTGGTGTGGGATCGGGTGACGTTCTGGAAGGAGACGCCGGAATTCGGGACGTCGTATGGGTATGGATTTCTGGAAAGACCTGGAGGGGGGGAAGCGGGGGCAGAGGAGAGAGCGAAGAGGATGTCTGCGTCTCATGGCGACTGGTGGGTCCATCTTCTTGTCTTGCCTCCTTTTTGGTCCTCTTCGTGTTTTGCTTCCTTTTTTGTCCTCTTTCTTGTCTTGCCTCCTTTTTGGTCCTCTTCGTGTTTTGCTTCCTTTTTGGTCCTCTTCTTGTTTTGCTTCCTTTTTGGTCCTCACACACACACACACACACACACACACACACACAGAGGGAGAAAAAGAGATATAGAGGAGAGAGAGAACAAGCATGGGCATATGCTTTCATACGCTCTCGACGAGTGTGCAAGGAATTGTATGGAAGAGAGGGAAAACCCTATGTCTCCTGTATGGCGGGATGCATTTGGCAAAGGAAGCCTGCTTAGAATGTTTGGATCTCACTTTGGTTGATGGATGCACTGTGCAGGATGTTTTTTGCTGGAGAGGCATTTGAACTGAATTTCTGTGGAGCCGTGCATGCAGCAATCATTTCAGCAGAGCACGCTGCTCAGAACTGCTTGGAGAGCCTTGCACCACTCAAAGAAAGCTAGTGTTTGCGATTGTGTTAGAGATGACACACATTTGAGCAATTAATTAACTCAATTTAACTGTATGCAGTGTCAATTACGGTCGTTTAACGCCAGTGATTAAGTAGGCGTTTAATTTTTAGTGATGTAGCTTGAATTTACGAAGAAACAATAGAGTGAAAGAGGTTTTCAATGCAGTCCGCCAAGTACAAGATTAGTTGAAAGATATACATACATCTTCAATTGAAATCTTGCTAGTACATCTTCTTGTAAACTTAAGTTGTAAACAAAATTAGAAATAAAACAATAATCGTATTATAACACGTCAAAATTTATTGAATAAGTCTTTAATACTAGTGGTTATTGCTTGGGCTACATGAAATTACTTAGGGGGCATTATGCTAGGCATTATGCTAGGCATTATGTCACAACTTACATGATAAGTGCTAAGTGATTTAATGATGCTCTAGAATGAATTGGCATTGAAAATTGAATAAGAGAAACATGCTCAAGTATTTAATTAGCTAAATTTAATAATATAGGGTAAGTTAAGTCAATCAACTAGCCAAAAGCTAGGCCAAAAGATCATTTTTGGCTCAGCCGTCCCAGTGCTTAACCAATTTAACATCTTTGCCAACTGCTTCAAGTCTAGCTTTAAGTTACTTCTGAATCCTTTTCTTTTTCATTCTGTGAATCATTCAATGCAATCTAGAATGCACTGGGGGGATCGACCTAGGGATCAACAAATTTAAACTGGCGATAGAGAACGAGCAATCAATCAGCAAATGAGGGCTACAATAGAATCAGGCCTGTCCACTGACGCCCTCTTCTGTGCATGACTCGTCTCAATAGCTTTCCTCGTGACTTTCAGACAGGAATCAATGGGTCTGATTCAATGCCACATCGTCTTTGAGACTTTGACTAGTGATTGCTGGCGTGTGCTTGCATTTCAAAAGTTATCATCACTGCTGAGCCTATCTGGTCGGGCATCGGTTGAGATGTCAACTCAGGCAGTGTTTGACTTACTCCGTTTGTTTCACAGCTTGCAAAGCAGCCTGCCAAAGAGAAGCTGCACACGCAGGAGCTTCCCACCCCGCTCACCGATTGATCCCATCCCTTCAGCCTTGATCTCCCATCTGATCCCCCCATGCACCCGATTGAATCTGGAGGAGGACCCCCTCATGGATCTCGCCACACCGTCGCCGCCTCCTTCGCCCGAGTCGACTCGTCATACCGAATGTGCCCAGATCCCCCCATCAGATTTCCCTCCCTCTGTCTGCGACTTCGAGCATGCATCTGCTGCGCCAGGCTGACGGACATCTGGAAGAATCGCGAGCCTATCGGGTACACACCGTCGTAGAGATGGGAGGTCCCTGGGTTGTCAGACAGAAATCGGTCGATCTCTCTGTCAAGGAATGGATACAGACGAGTGTGCTTGATCTCCTCAGCATGCACGGCTACGTAGTGCCAGAAGCTACTTGCAGAACGCGGCTGGCCGAAGTGATACGGCTCTCTGAGGCTGTGCACGAGCACAGCAGGGAATGCCCTCCTGAGGAGTGCATCTTGAATGTCGTTGCCCTTCCAGCGCTCTGAGTCTTGGAGAGATTTGGGAATCTCCGTTTGAAATTTGTGCGGTCTCCACTTTGACAGCAGCACAAAAGATCCGTCCTCCATCATGCACGCAAACGTGCCGCATGTCTGCAACTGACACTGGAGTAGAAGCGGCCACAGACGATCGGCGTCAACGAAGCCTGTTGACGTCCGAATGTCGCTAGCTGAATTTTCCCAGTGCAGAAACGTGCCAACGAAGTTCTCGATGTGCGACACCCACCAGGCATTGAATGCCTCTTCAGAAATCGATATGACTCTCACATGGGCACGGCGAAAGTTGCGAGGCGCGCGTCCTCTCTTGCACAGATGATCAACGAAGGGGTGGATTATCCGGATGGGGACGGCAAAGTCTAAAATGTCCATGCATTCTCAGATCGTCTCTGGAAAAGACCTGCTGGGCGGGGGTCCCGCAGCAGAGGTCTCCGTGGAGATCCACTTCCGACATGCGCACCTCCTCACCACACACGAAGCATCGCACCCACTGATTCTCAGAAAGAGGATCTAGACCTTTCTGTGGGGCGGCTTTGTACTTCCGAAAGGGAGCGGTGAAGAAGGAGAGATAGGAGATGGAGGAACAATCATTATTTCTTCCGTTCGTCTGGAAGGTGAGGCCTGCTTGTGCAGCCGCACGACGAATGGTTGCACCAACGTTCATTCGGCTTCAAGAACACAGCTGTGGGGAGATGCAGAACTTGATTTTGTTTGAGCGGAAGCCTGGGCGGTCTCGCGAGGTCAATGTATCGATGTGTGCTCTGGAACGCCGAGTTTCTGCATGCCTGCGTCTCAGGGCAACATGCGCAGCGTTTAATCTTCTGACTCTCAGCCCCCTTTGCTCGCAATACAAAGAAAGATCTGCATTGGAGGTCTCAAATAGCGAAATGTGTGGGTGTGAAAGAAGAATTTTAGGCGCTTGAGGTCGATCCATTCAAATTGCAATATTGACCCAGATCGCGAGCATTCGAGAATTAACAAAGACTATATAATATATGCATGGATGTTAAAATTTATTTTCAAAAAAAATAATTGTATATACGCGTGCGTTGCAAGATCGATATTCAACGCAAAATAATCGGACGACGACGGGTTATTTTTCGCGCGTCGCGCGCGCAAAAAGACACGCCTCGCGTGGGCTAAAACCGCGAGCTACAATGACTTGCGCCAATTTTTTATTTTTGAATATATCAAGATCGAAGACTCTGACATGCAATCTCCGACATTGTGCTCTAGCATTGTGCTGAGTGTGACAGGAATCGGAAAGGACACGACATGGCTATATAAAAACGGATGAGCATTGAATGGTCTGATGTGTATACTTCTTGATATGTTTTTACCTTCAGCAGCTTTCACTTTTACTTACATGTATTTATGCTTTAACCCAGCAGTCTAGGCTTTATTTTCCTCTCTTACCCTTTATGCGATCGTTTGAAGATTCGTTTTCATTTTTTCTTCCTAGTTTTTTTTTTCCAAATTCTAATAAATTTAAATGAAAAATGGCTTCGCATTAGTCTGTCTGTCTGCAATTGTACATACACACACACACACACACACACACACACACACGCACACACACACGCACACACACACACACAGGCACACACACACACACAGAGAGAGAGAGAGAGAGAGAGAGAGAGAGAGAGAAAGAGAGAGAGAGAGAGAGAGAGAGAGAGAGAAAGAGAGAGAGAGAGAGAGAGAGAGAGAGAAAGAGAGAGAAAGAGAGAGA
>JAHBMJ010002332.1:0-20034 GCA_018398765.1 Chromera velia | reverse complement strand
AAATCTTCACCCAGATGGTCTCATCGAAGGAAAAGAAGCGAAAAAGAGTCACAGTCTCTCTCTCTGGCCGTCTCATGCACGTACCTGCGGCAGGTTTCTTGGCCTGGATGGTTGCCTTCGGCTTGGTCAGCTTCATAGGAGGGGGGGCGGGGGCTCCGGAAAGCCGCGAGCTGGCTCGGGACTTTGCAGGCACAGGCGGGGCTTTCGTCTTGGCCGCAGGCTTTGGCTTGGATGCTGCGGGTTTGGGCTTGAGTCCCTTGGCGGTCTTGGGCTTGATGACTGCCTTGGGCTTCGGCGGTGGGGCGGCCTTCGCGGCCTGGGCAGCCTTCGCCTTCGCAGCCATTGCGGCCTTGAGCTTTGCACTGGCGCTGCTGCTGGGGGGCTTTGACTTCACTGCCGCCGGAGAGGGAGGCGTGGCGGCCTTCTTCTTGCTTGCAGCGCCTGTTGTCTTCTTCTTTTTGGGTGCGGCAGCTGAGGAGGCGGGCTTGACAACCTTTTTCTTCTTGGAGACGAAGAGAATCTGCACGTCGTCTCCGGCATCTGAGGATTCGCCTTTGGATTTCGCTTTGACGCCCTTGGGTTTTGGCCTGACACTCTTGGTGGCTGCATGTAGAATATATCAGAGGCGGGGGTCGATGGGGGGTGGGGGGGGGAGGAGAGTGAGACAGCAGGACAAGCCGTGGTCTGATGCGACACACCCGAAGAAGAGAAAGAGACAGGTGGGAACAGGCAAATCGAAACATGGGCAAACGGCCTTTCTGTCTTCTTCGCTTTTCCTTGACGCTCTTCTGAACAAGATTGCTCAAGAGAAAAAGCGAAAACTCGACCGACCATGCAGTTTCATCCCCTCACCCCTTTTCCCCTTCATCCCTCCGCCCACTTCGCCTGCCTGCCTGCCTTGCTGCATGCGTACCTTGTTTGCCGACGGGGACAGTCATCACCGCGGCATAGTTGAAGTCCGCAACTGCACATCCGTCCCACACGGTCGGGCAGACATGGCGTCCATATGTTCTTTTGACACACACACACACACACACTCACTCACTCACTCACTCACTCACTGGCTCACTCAATTACTCACTCACGGATACTCACACATACACACACACTCATTCACACACGTCCACGGACACGCACACACATGGACACACACACACACACACACACACACAGGGACGGACAAGCACGCACGCACAGCGAGAGCGAGCGAGAGAGGGGGAGAATCAAAAGGCCGAGAAAACTGTCTGCACAGAAGTGCCCACATCAGCTGCTTAGGAAAAATAGATTCAACAATAAAGCTCCTCGAGAAGCGCCCACCCCGACATTGAGTCAAAGCCTGTGGAGAAAGAGAAAGACAAAGCAACAACCAATAAATTGAAGGACCCTGCAGGCCGGACATGCACATGCACCAACAAACCTCTCTTGGGGAGTCCCACAGTTGAGAAGTCGACAGCAGCTGCAGGCAGACACCCAGGAAGAGACAATCGATGACGTGACGGCCAACTAGAGAGGCAGTCGGGCGAGAGGGAGGGGGGGAAGAGAGGGAGGGAAAGAGAAAGAGATTTGAAGGAGCGAGAAGGAGGGGAGGACCAGAAAGAAACCTCTCTGCACGGGAGAATCGGGAAAGAAATGGAGAGGAAGGCGCGGAATCAGAGACCGAAAGAAGGTGTGGAGGTTGGGCATGATGAGAGAATGAGGCATGGCAGGAGGAAGCGCAGCTTCTGGGGTGTGCGGGAGGACCGAAAGTTTGGGAGGCACAAGGGTCGAGATAGAAGAAGCCAGGGAAGTTTTTGCAGATCTGACACAGGAAGGAAGGGAGATACAGAGGAGTCGCTGGCCGAACAGAAATGAAGAAAGCGTCACAGCTGTTGCACTGAACAGAATTGCGTGCATGTCACGGATGCCAAAATAGAGAACGAGCGACATGTCTTTTGTGTGCGTGTAAACAACTTGTGATTTTCAACAGTAGGTTTCGAAGCGTACCGCGAGAAGCCAGCCGATATGAAGCAACAGCCAATGCAGAAAAGACAACGGGAGATTGCTGCCTGCATTGCCTGGGTAGGGTTCATACTTTGCTTCTTTTGCGGATGAACCACGCACGGAGACAGAGAGGAGTGTGTTTCTTTTCTTCCTTCCTCGCTTGTTTTCAATCAAAGAATTGCTGACCATCTCGCATCCACAGAGGCTTCTTGACTTGTCTCTTCTTCGCAGCAGGAGCACCACCCCCACTGTCGACGGGCTTCTTGTACTTCTTGGTGGGGGACATTTTCTTTGGGGCGGGTTTCTTTGACTTGGGGGAGGGCTTTGGTTTTGCGGGAGAAGATGCCGCGGGTTTGGAGATGACAGGTTTTTTCTTTGTGATGGATTTGACGACTTTCTTGGAAGAAGCCGGCTTAGGCTTCACAGCCACTTTCACGGACTTCTTCGGAGCCATAGTCGATCTGTCTTGACCGGTGGAAGCCGAGGGAAAAACGCACAACAGTGACAAGGTTCGGAAGACTTGTATCGGTCGGTTCTTGAAATCTCTTGCAATCAAATACGACGCCGATCCAGAATTCAGCAAGGGCACGAGAAGCAAACCACAGGCAATCGGAACAGAAGCTCGTCTGCTTGTTCACACACGAAATGGGATCGCTCACCCACTGTTCACACAACCGGAGGCAGATCGATGTCAGATGATGTCAGGAACCAACATCCAGATATGGCCAGCGATTTGACGGTCAGGCATGAACGCATTTGCATCGCATGCGCGAGTTTTTTGTGCAAGCGCCATCCTTGGCAACTCAATCACGCAGTGACGCGCACGCGCGCGCGCGGACCTCCGGGGCCCGGCGCGCGGATCCGGCCGCGCGTGATCATGATCTCGATCATGGAACGCGGTGTTGCATCGTGTTGCAGCAAATGACGTGACATTGAATTATACATGCACCTTATTAAACTTCAAACATATGGCTTGCTGAGCCTTGCTCACAAGCGTAGCACCTTCAGCAAGCAGTATGGTCGATTTACACAGAGAGGATTGGCACAAATGTCTGTTTTCATCAGTTCCTCCTTTCCAAGCACGGCTCACAACTTAATGTCTAATCTGGTCCGGGAGCAACGGTCTGCATGTATGGCGTGCAATTCACAGATCAAAGCGTTGCATACAAAGCATAAGTGATCATTCCTTTTCCATCAAGCCGCACCAGTCATTCACCTCATCGAGATTACCGGCTACACAAACGATAGTCAGACCTTGTTCTTGCACCATTTGGTTACACAGATCCCTCATCTGTCTGTTCGCTGAACCTGTCCGTCTGAAATCGAAATCCAAAACAACACCAGTGCGAGACACATGCATGCGATTCAAAGGTGAGGGCACCGAAAACGACCCATACAAGATCGTTTGACGTACCGGAACAAAAGGACTGCAGAAGAGTCCGCACTTTTTTCGTGGCAGACGAAGAGTGCAGAGGAGGCGGTAGACAGGGGGCGACAGGGGGACATGGCGCTCCGGTGGTACCACTGGTACTGCGCGTCTTTGCAACGGGGTCTCGGTGTAGACTTTCAGACTGAGAGGTCTCTTTTCGATGCAGTGCTTCCCTTCCTCGAGACTGGGGCCGAGTACGACCCCTCAGAGTCTCTCCGGGACCTGGACGCAAAGTTCCCCCTCCCTCCTTCCTGGACAGCAGTCAGCGGGCCAAACGGTGAGGCTTGCCGCAGAGAAGAGCAGCAACAGAAAAGAAGAAAACAGAGATTCAGCTTCGTGGAGCCGTCTACCAGGGTCGATCACTTTCTTATTTGTCCCCGCGGGCTCTGTCTCTCTCTCTCTCTCTCTCTCTGTGTGTGTGTGTGTGTGTGTGTGTGTTAGCGTATTTTTCTGACTCAGTGTTTCCTCATTCAAATCCGGATCGTAAACCCTCTGTGTCGTCCGTTCTGAGCGCGTGTGTGCAGCACAACCCCTATTCAGGCAAACGGGCTCAGAGGAAACGACTGCGCGCCATCCAGATCATGATGTCCTAAAAACAATGGTGGGTGTGTGGGTGGGTGGTTCGGTAGGTCTTTTTGTTTTTCTGTGGTTCTTCTCCGATTTCGGTTTGTCTCACCTTCCTTTTTGCGTCTGCGAGAAAGAAAAGGGAGAAGGAGAGAATGGGGATCGGTCGAATTTGTGGATTATGCTGGGTGGTCCCTTTTCATGTGCGTGTGTATGTATTGAATGGTTTCTGCGTGCGTGCGCGTGAAGGAGGTATACATGCATATGTGCGTCTTCGCAGTCGGATTTTGTATGTGCGGTCTGTGCATGCATTATGACGTGCGAGCGTGCTTGTGAATGTGTGTGCATGTCACCTATTTGTCTGCATTTGGACCGAGCAAACTGTTCCACGTGTGCTTGCTGATTTCGCCTCAGATTGGGCTCTTTCGCTCAGGGCGCAAGTCCTCCGACTTTGGGAGGCGGTTCGACGAGCTTTACGGCGGGTTGAGAGTCCAAATGAAACTGCTTTTGAGGAGCAGCAGAAATCGTTTGAGGGACATGCAGGCAGACGCAGAGGCAGGAGGCGAAGAAAGCGAGCAGATGCAGGAAGAGGAGGAGGCCATTCAAGAACAGTGGACCTACATGTCAGTCAGTCAGTCAGTCAGACAGACAGACAGACAGTCAGTCAGTCAGTCAGACAGTCAGTCAGTCAGTCAGTCAGTCAGTCAGACAGACAGTCAGTCAGTCAGTCAGTCAGTCAGTCAGTCAGTCAGTCATCACGACAGTCAGACAGTCAGTCAGTCAGTCAGTCAGTCATCACGACAGTCAGACAGTCAGTCAGTCAGACAGTCAGGCACTCAGACAGACAGACAGACAGACAGACAGTCAGTCAGTCAGTCAGACAGACAGTCAGACAGTCAGTCAGTCAGACAGTCAGGCACTCAGACAGACAGACAGACAGACAGACAGTCAGTCAGTCAGTCAGTCAGACAGACAGTCAGTCAGTCAGTCAGTCAGTCAGTCAGTCAGTCATCACGACAGTCAGACAGTCAGTCAGTCAGTCAGTCAGTCAGACAGACGGTCAGTCAGTCAGTCAGTCAGTCAGACAGACAGACAGACAGTCAGTCAGTCAGACAGACAGGCACTCAGACAGACAGACAGACAGACAGACAGTCAGTCAGTCAGTCAGACAGTCAGTCAGTCAGTCAGTCAGTCAGTCAGACAGTCATCACGACAGTCAGACAGTCAGTCAGTCAGTCAGTCAGTCAGTCAGTCAGTCATCACGACAGTCAGTCAGTCAGTCAGACAGTCAGGCACTCAGACAGACAGACAGACAGACAGTCAGTCAGTCAGTCAGACAGTCAGTCAGTCAGTCAGTCAGTCAGACAGACAGACAGACAGTCAGTCAGTCAGACAGACAGTCAGTCAGTCAGTCAGTCAGTCAGTCAGTCAGTCAGCAGTCAGCAGTTTCTCTCTCTCTCCCTCTCCCTCCCTCCCTCCCCTGCACGCTCTCTACTTATCTCTCTGTCTCTCTACCTGTCTGAAAGTAAGTGTGTGTGTGTGTGTATATGTGTGTGTGTGTGTGTGTGTGTGTGTATGTGTGCCGCTCTTCCACTCACTCACTCACGCACTCACGCACTCAGTCAGTCGATTGGTTGGCTCTCCTGCTGTCGGTTGGTCAAGCATCCAGTCAGTCAGACCGTCAGTGAGTGAGTCAAACGGATGGGCAGCAATTTGAAGCAATCTGGTCGAGATGAAATGAAATGAGTGGTTGCAGGCATACCCTCCGCAGACGACTTTATCTGGCAGACGCAGTCTTTCGAAGGTCAGTGAATTCCTTAGAAGAAACTTCACTCATATCAGAACTTTCTCTACTTTGCATTTACTTGTTGGTGCCCTTTATTCAATCTAATCCAGCCTCTTTCTCTCTCTCTCTCTCTCTCTCTGTGTGTGTGTGTGCGTGTGTGTGTGTGTGTGTGTGTGTAACCTTCAAGTACGAAAAGAAAGAGAAGAAATCTCACAGAGGCGTTCTCTTCCCAAACGACAGAAGCAGAAGTTAGAAGGACGTTCCGTTTTTCCGGTAGCGATTCAAAGTTATTCCTTGGAAGGAGCCTTCCTTTCCTTTCATGCATGCAGCAACTTCCTCTTTTCAGGCTTGTGATCATTCATGGATTCATTCATTCATTCATTCATTCATTCACTCATTGTGATTCAACCTGTTCTGTGATCCTACATGCATTCCTTTTTGGAAGCTAGGAAGAAGATCACTCCATGAACCCCTGCCTGTTGGACACTTGCCTGCGAGACCTTCCTCCGACTTTTTGATTCTGCTTTGCTTTGTGCCTTGTTGACTGCGTGTACGTCTCTCTGTTGTCTGTGCCTCTGCGTACGCACCCGCACACAGATGCGTATATTGACCTGGACTTTTGAGAGACAGAAAGTCTGCCTGAAGGTGCGCATAGATAGTTGTATCTGTGCGCATGCCTCTGTGCGTCTGTGTGATTGCGCGCGCACGTGCGCGTGTGTGAGTGGGTGCAGGATGATGCAGGGGATATCTCGAGAGGCGGCACGCGCATCGGGAGCTTGTGTCTCCGATTCTGAGGGTATGGCCGAAGGGAGCACAGAGGAAGAAAGAAGGGACCCCTCAGGCGGAGGGGGAGGTGAAGAGACCACCGGCCTATTGAGGAGGGGCGCAGGAGACGGAGGTAGTCCTGAAGTGCCCCCGTGCACAGTTATACGGGACGTTCGCACGGCGTTGGTGCGGTCTCGGGATGGGGATGTGCGGCGTCGGCCCGGGGGGAGGGGCGATAGTCGGGGAGGCGGGGCGACAGGACGAGACCATCCGTCGTTTTATCCGAGCTATCAGTTGCATACAAAGCACGTGTTTGGACCTGCAGACACACAGGAGGAGGAAGAGGAAGAGGAGGCAGGGGAGCCAGCGCTGCCACGGACGGGGGCCGGAGAGGGAAGTCATTTCAGCAGCAGGTGCACGACAATAGAGGGCCGGGAGAGAAGGGCGGGGGGGGAGAGAGAAGGGAGGGTGCGAAGGGAGAAAGAGAGACATCGTCTTTCAAGAAACAGCGAGAGAGAAGCGCCTGAGCTGGCGATTACGCGCATCGTGACGCGTGAAGGGGAGGGATGGGTTGATTATGCTGAGTCGGGGGAGCGGATTTTGCACTCCTCGTCTCAGAGGCTGGAAAGAGGTTTGAATGGCGAAAGAGTCTCAAGCTCTCAGTCGATATCAGCAGAGCCAAGTGCAGACCCAGAGCCTCCGTCCCCTTCCGTCTCTGCAACTGCAACAAGCAGGAGACGGCAAAGAACGCTTCTGGAGAGGGAAAGGGAAAGGGGTCTAGAAAGAAGAGGGGAAGGGTCGGCCAACCAGAAGAAAGGGGCCTCCAGTGCGACCTTTGCAGATTGGAAATGGAAAACCAAAAACTCTTCCGCGCACTCTCCCCCTAAAGAGAAAGGAGAGGAAAGGGACACGCAGAAATTTCCACCGAAGAATGAGATGAACGCTTCGGTGGGTTCTCCTTTTTCGCTTGCTTCGCGCTCTGTCACTGAGACGGTCGGAGAAGACCTCACGTCTGGAGGGGCCTCACTGGAGGTCAGTATCATGAATTCATGTGCAGAAGAGAAGTCAAAAGATTGATGACTGTTTGTCTGCATTCTTCAGGACAAATAGAGAGGGGTAGATGGAACGAATGCGTTTTTTACGTGCCAACTGGCAGATCAACGGACGTTCATTTGCGAATGCGAATGACTGAACGTGCAAGCACTTGTATACTGTTGGTGCATGCGTGCACGTCGTTCCGTTTCGTTTCTGTAGTCTTTCTTTCCTTTCTGTAGAAAGAAAGAACAACAAAGGAAGGAAGGAAAGAGCTGGAATGGGGAGATTGTGATGCCAAGAATTCTCAGTTGCAGATAGTACAGTAGCAGCAGCAAAAAAAGTCGGCGCTGCATGACGGTGCACACACACACATACATACACACACAAATGCATGCGTGTGCGAAATGTCACAGGCAAGCCTTCCGGGAGGTCCCAGAAGTCCGGATTTCGCACACTCTCCCTCCTCCCCTCCGGCGCCTTCTGCTGAAAGGGTGGATCCTTCAGATGACTCATTGGGCCTCCCCTGGTTTCTCTGGTACCTCCAGCATCCGCGGGGACTCGGGGTCCGACCGGGGCCGGAGCGGCACCTCCTCCAGCTGCTGGCCCCTCCCCTCAACGCCCAGCGTCCCTTTTCGGAGTGGCTCAGGGCCGGGGGAGAGGGTCCCATTCCCCTGCCGCCTGGGTGGGATCGTCACGTTGATGACCAGGGTGAGCTCGGCAGCTTTCCTGAATGTCCACCTGCATACACCGCACACACATACATACATACACACACACACACACACACACACATACACACACTCACACGTACACACTGTGACTGTGACTGCATGGTGGGGGAGGCGAATGATCTCTGAGCATTAATGGTTGCGTTGGTGCATCGGTAGAATCAATTTCTGTATTTTCATATCGGGAGCACGCCAGCCAGGACAGATATTTGGAACCTATGGGCTCACTGTCTTTCAGTAGGACATTTCCTTTTTTGTTTTCGGAAACGTTCTTCGTTTTCTTCCTCCTCGCCTTTGTGGACGGCTGACAAGACAAAAGAAGACAGAAAGACGGCTGGATGTCCTGAGTGTCTTCCACTCACAGTGCTTCTTTCCTTCCACCCGTCACGGAAGGTTTTGATTTGCTTCGTTGCAGTGATTTGTTTTTGTTCTCCTTCAGTTTGTTTGCTTTCGAAGCGGGTCGGCGGGCGGGTTTTGCATTTTTATTCTTCTCTTAGTTTCTTTCCAACTTGTGCGTTTGTTGTGCAATGACTCCGGTCATTCTTCTCAGTGCTTCGTTGTCTCTGGGTTCGTGTCTTCATGTCTGTCTGTTGCATCTAGGTGATTGTTCTGTTTTTGTGTTCTCGCTCTTTCTGTCTGTCGGTCTGTCTGCATGTCTGTCTGTCTGTCTGTCTGTCTGTCTGTAGTCTGTCTATCTGTCTGTCTCTCCCTCCTTCCCTCGCTCCCTCTCTCTCTCTCTCCCTCTCTCTCTCTCTCTCTCTCTCTCTCTCTTTCTCTCTGTCTGTCTGTCCGTCTCTGTCTGTGTGTGTGCGTGTGTGTGTATGTGTGTATGTGTGTATGGGTGTGTGTATGTGTATGTGTATGTGTGTGGATGTGTATGTGTGTGTGTGTGTGACTCGTTCCCTGATGGATGGTTCTGCAGGCCGCGTGTTTTTTTGGCGCCGGAACGAAGAAGAGTCAACTTGGAGACACCCCGACCATGAGACCTTTCAAATCTTGGTCGGTCGGTCGGCTGTCCGGTCCCCTCGCGCGAGTCGCGTCCTCTTGCCGCCCCATCACTTCTCTCTCTCTTCTCCTGTCTCTCTTTTTGTGTATGCTTGCGTCTGTGTCTGTGTCTGGTTGTGTACATGTGTGTGCAAGTGGAGATAGACAAGCACGCACAAGCACACTTTCCCTCCTGACCTGTTCTGTTGCATACAGATCGGTCTCTACCGCTCCGCGCGAGTCGCTGCGTCCCCCCACCAGCGTTTGGAGGACCTGAGCAGGGGCTATAGGGGACACATCAAAATGCTCTTGAAGGCCGCCAAGGGTCGGTATCGCGAGCACAGGGAGCGTGTGGCGAGCTCCACATGCACAGACCAGGGATTGATCAAGGAGCTCCTGGAGACGAAGCGACAAAAATGGGAAGAAGTGTAAGTAATACATGGAGCAAAAAGGTGCAATGAGATTTTCCACAGTTTGTTTTCAGCGGCCAAAACCGCAGAGAAGTGCACGCGAAAGGCTGTAAATGAATCAAAGTGAGGGGTAGAAGCATTTGCTTACACGGTGGCTTCTTTTCAGCGTCTGATTGATTCCCTTTCTTTTCTTGGACTTGTCATGCATTCCTTCCTTCCTTCCTTTGTTTTTCTTTCCTCACTTTTCGATCCAAGATCGTTTGCATCTTCCGTGCCCTCCCGCATTTGTTTTGTGCGTGTCCCCCTCCTCCTTTGTTGATGCAGAAGGAGTCTTCAGAGAAAGGTGCAACTGCTCGTGGAGGTAGAGGAGAGGTCAGCGTGTTTCCCCTCACTTTCATATTCATGCTTCTTTGTTCCTTCCGGTTTTCTTCTACTGTGAACAGACGCATCTCTCTGAAGAAAGTTGGGGGGGGATTATGTGAATACGAGCTTCAGTGAAGAGAACAACAAGGTAAGTCTCCCTTGAGGAGGGATGGAACGAATGCAAACAGGTACGATGTGCTTTTGCCATTCTTGACTCGGTACAGCTGTTTGCATGCAAATCTTTGCGAAATGTGTAGAAAAAGCAGACAGAGAGCGTGGCGGGAGGTATGCATGCGTATAGGTAGGTCAAACGACAACTATGCCAATCAAAATGTCCGTGTACGCTGCATGAGGCTTTCTGCGAAGGAAGCCGACTTCCCGTCTATCCACGGACGTGTGAATGAACGAGGAGATGCACACACCGCGCATGCAGGCTCCACCTTGCCCTCACACGAGATGAGGATGATGCCTTGGGACCACACACAACACAGGAGGAAGAAGATGCAGTAGCAGGGGAAGAGGCGGAGGAAGAAGGAGACAACCGGGCAGCCACAGAGCCAAACAGAGAAGATGAAGAAAAGGCAGACAACAGCACACAGTCCCCCACAGGACAGGCTCCCGAAGGATTCCGAGAGGAGAGGGGAAGATCGAGCAAGGTTTCAGCGCAAACAAAGCAGAAAAAGAAGAAGAAGAAGGGAGCGAGAGAGAAGAACAGAAAGCAGCAAGAGGAAACCGAAGACGAACAGCAGCTGCAGGAGGACCAAAAGAGAGAGGACCCTTTTCAGAATCAGAAAGGAACCCCCAAACCCCCTTCGACTTCCGTTGAGAGCATCCGTTTGGGTCGCCCCTCCGTCCGATCCGACGGCACTCAGCAGAAGGTCCCAACAGAGAGAGAGAGAGACAGCGAGGTACCACTAACAGGACCGTCGCACCCGAGCGAGAAAAGCCAGTCAAGAGAGAAAAAGGCCGATAGTGCATCTGCATCATCATCAGTCAAGGAGCCCAGCAAAGCAGAGGAAAGAGGTGCGCCATCGCCCGTGTCCTCTTCTTCCCACGCATCCTCTCCGACTATCGTCACAGTCGTGCACGTCCCCACAGGCACACGGCTCGATCCAACAGGACAGGAGGGGGCGGCGCCCTCAGGTCGCTCTGATCCTGTCTCACAAGCCCCACGGGAGCGAGAGAGGGAGAGGGATAGGGACAAAGAAACTGCGGCGAAGGAGATTTCAGAAAGTCCCCGTCTCCCTCCGTCGTCTGTTCCCCTTCAGACCCTGTACTTGGAAGCAGAGGAAGAGCAAGAAGGAGCAAGAGAAGCAGAGACAAACAAGAGGAAAGGCGAAGACCAAATTCCAAAATCAATTGACCTATCCTCTTCTGCTTCTCCTCAAGCCCCTCCTCTTTTTGTCGTTTCGCGCAAAGCATCCTTCACGTCCGCCCCCCAAGCAGACACCCACAATGCACAGATTCCGAATGTGTTCCCTGAATCACCGGACCTGGATGAGTATCCGGTTCCCTCGGACGACGAGGAAGACTACAAGGCTGACGTTACTAACTCGTCAGGGGTGATTGCCCAACGACAAAGGCCAAGGGCTCACTCCCAAACCTCCTCACACGATCATCCCGATGGCCCCCTTAATCCGAATGCCGACCCGTGTGTCCATTTACTTCCTGTGCCCCAGACGCGCACACCGGGACGGACCAACATTCCCGGATCAGTCACACTGCCTCCCGATCTGGGAGGAGTTCTCGAGACGGCCCGGAGAAATTCGGCCTTCACCGACTTTGCCCCTTTTTCGGATGCCCGCAGGTCCTCTCTGATGGAATTCCTCGAGGAGGCTGAACAGGAAGAGAAAAGGGCTAACGGGACTGCAGAGGGAAGCCAGCAGAAGGCGCCCTGCAGGTACGAGCGTTTATCCGATCCCCTGCATGCCAATGAAGTGATTGAAGAAATCGCCAAATTTCCGTCTCCAGAGGACCCGTCCGAAGGAGACGGCACAGAGGCGTCTCGAGGAGGAGGAGGGCAGGCTTACGAGACGGACACGTTGAGGTCGGGGTACCTTGGGGGGGAGGAGCGAGAGAGGGCCGCAGAGTCGGGGGCAGAATCTGAAGAGACTGACGGTGAGAGTACTTACGGATACAGATACAGAGGCAGAGGGAGCGAGAGGGGCGGAATGACGGACGGCAAATTGAATCGGCGCAGGTCTTTCCTTTTGGTGAGTCCGGAGGTGTTGGAGACAACGCGAGGAGACGGGAGGGGAGAGTCCCTTCATTCGACCTCAGACATCCCGCAGCCTTCCGGGGCCACAGTTTTTTCAAGCAGGTGCGTGACGTTGGGTGCATGTGTGATCATTCCCTTTCAGTCACTACCTGCAGGCAGGATTCATTCATTCGAGGGGGGGGATCATGTTGTAGCCGTCTGTGTGCATGGGCCTCCCCCTCTCTTGGACATTGCATCAGTGGATTCATTTATTTGGTGCAATTCGTCATGCAAGTTGTTGCTCACACGCATATCTAACCGCTTCTCTCTGCCTCTTTCAGCTTGGATATTCTTCCTTTTTTCTCTCTCAGGGGCGGCGTGCCACTCCCTCTCCAGCCTCTCTTGCTCCCTGCTAGCATCCTTCCATCCCTTGATTCAATGTTTCATTCGTTGACTCATTTCCTTCTGAATTTTTCCTCGTTGTGTCTCCTCCTTTTTCTTTCATTAATGTTCTTGCATTCTCGCACGCATTCGTGAACTTGACTCATTCATTCATCATGCATGCAGGTCTGAGTACTCCGAGGAGGTGGACCTCGACGCGATGGCGCAGAGACTCCAGAGACGGTCCCGCATCTGGATGGGCCGACTCTGGAGGATGAAGACGATGGAGATAAGGGGGGACGGGGCCACAAAGCTCCAGAGAGCCTGGAGGTGGATGGTCGCTCGGGTTTTGGCTCGAGCATGGAGGAAGAAGGAGAGAGAAAAACGCCAGAAAGCGTGGTGGTCTATCTATAGAATGTGGTTGGGTTTCAAGGGAAGAGAGGCAGCCCGGCGCCGACGGAGGGAATTGGAGAAGCAAAGATGGAACGCGCGCTTTGTGCTTGCCAATTGGTGGTGGCGGAAGACTTGGAGGAAACGCAAAAGAGCCGCACGGTTTGTGAGGGATGTATGGCTGGGGTTTTTGTGGAGGAAATCCCGTGTGCCTCTTCAAGCCTGGGATCCCAAAAAGGTCAGTCAGTCAGTCAGCCAGTCAGTCAGTCAGCCAGTCAGTCAGTCAGTCAGTCAGTTAGTCAGTTAGTCAATCAACGAATCACATTGGGAGTTGGTTGTTTGTGTGGAAGATACCAACCACACTTGTATTGATATGCACGAGTACCAAGGAATGCCCAAGCCAACGGGTCGTCTCATTCCGTTGTGTTCATATACACAGCGCTGCATATACAGCGCCAGGCGATAAACACAGCGCCGCCGGCATGATGTAATCATACGCGAATACCTCAACAAACCATCCGAACAATCACCGTCTGTCTGTCTGTCTCTGTTTGTGCGCAGGTGGATGGAAGACAAGGTCGCCGTATGCGTCTCCACTTTGTGTGTTCCTCTCCCTCTGACTTCTCCCGGTTCAACTCTCTCTTCTCCACCGAGTTGGCCAAGGACGCTTCGAGAGAAGACCTGGAGACCACCCCTGCAATCCACACAGGAAAGCCCAACCAACAATTTGCCCCCCTCAGATCCCTGCAGAGTATGCAGAGGGACCTGGAGGCCTCCCACGGCCACGCAGAAGGGACGCCCTCATGGCATGTCCTTACAAAGAGTCAAACGTCGAAGGACATATCAACAAATCAATTTCCACCCATGCGCCAGCCCTCCTTCCATCTAGACACTCCAAGAACTGCACCGCTAGAAGGATTCCCCGGCAGTCCCCATGCTGAGATCCCCACTGTCTCCAAAAAAACGCTCCAGAAACCACAGGACCTTCTCGCCTCTTCCCCTTCAGACACACCCCTCCCTCCCGACTCGAGTCCAGAATGGGACCAGGCCCTGGCCCCCCTCCTCGGGAGTCCCCGTCTCGAGAAGACGCTCAGAAGACTCGGCATCCGATCACAGGATCTTCTACCTCGAAGGTCCGTCTATCAGTCAGTGCATGCATGCATTTTCATACAGAATTTTCATACATACAAAAGAATTCTGTATGAAAATAAATGGGCATCCTCATACAGGATCTTCTACCTCAAAGGTCCGTCTATCAGTCAGTGCATGCATGCATTTTCATACAGAATTTTCATACATACAAAAGAATTCTGTATAAAAATAAATGGGCATCCTCACACAGGGTCTTCTACCTCAAAGGTCCGTCTATCAGTCAGTGCATGCATGCATTTTCATACATACAAAAGAATTCTGTATGAAAATAAATGGGCATCCTCACACAGGATCTTCTACCTCGAAGGTCCGTCCGTCTGTCACTCGTTTTGTTTGTTTGTACTTTTTTCAACAGAGAGAACTTCTTTCTTCAAGTGTGTTCGATCGACAGCATTCTTTCCCCTGTAGGACCGACCGCTTCTTTTTCTTTCTCTGTATCATCCAAATTTTCCCCGAGTCCTATGCGTGGAGCAGGGTGGAGGACGAAGACTCCCTACTGCCTGTAGCGCGGCTTATTATGTCACGGTCGAGTCTTGGGGTATCCAGAACTGCTTTGTCCAGGGACCAGCCTGAGAGAGAGAAACTCTGTGACTGCCAACACACACACGCACACATACACACGGAGAGAAAGATAGTAGAAGACGACAACGTCTCACTTAGGCACACCCATTCTTTGTCTCTTGTCCCTCTATACGTGCCCATGCAGCCTGACTATGTAAGATTGAAAGAAACGCACCCAAACGCACCCATCCCATCTGTGTCCCTTCATTTCCCTCCGTCCCCCTTCCTCTGGAGGAATGCAGCCTGGAGGTTTTCAAACGCCAGACGAGTCGTCACCCTCTTCCGCTGTCCTCTTCTCTCCGTCTTCCTGAGCGCCCTCTCCTTTTGTGGAAGAACTACGAGAGACAGCGAAGAAGGCGCGTCCTCGAGGTCCTGCTGGCAAGAGCCGAGGACATCAGGGAGGAGGAGGAAGCGAAGGACGGAGAGACCATGCGAGTGGTGTCAGTGCTAGACGGGGAGGACTTGAGGGAGCCCCACGAGACTGCATTCGCACGGAGCTCCGGCAGCGGAATGCAGATTCGAAGTCTTGTGATGATCGAGAGATTGCTTGAAAAGTCAGGATGCAGGGATAGTTAGGGGGAGGCAGACAAACGGGGAGGGGGGGCTGAAGTTGCATGAATTTTCCCGTTCGTCTATTTGTGTGTCTGGCGAGGGTGTCTTTTTTCTTTCTTTGCTTCTCTTCTTCCACAGTCATGCCGTTCCTTTAACAAAATCTTGGTTGCATGTTGCAAGCAATCGGTTGTTCAACTGTCATGGGATCTTTCTCTCTCTGTCTGTGTGCACGTAACGTCTCTCTCTCTCTCTCTCTCTCTCTCTCTCTGTGTGTGTGTGTGTGTGTGTGTGTGTGTGTGTGTCCCTCACACCCGCTTCACTTTCTCCTTCTGGGTCTGTCTGCTTGCTGCACTGTGTCTGTCTTCAGGGAGGCAAAGCGCATGGAGAGAGAGAAGCGGTTGGAGATGCGAACCGCCCTCGCGGCAGAGGCCCGGAACCAGGATCAGTTGGCGAAAGAGCGGTGGTTGGACGAGAGGCTTATCTACCGGGACATTCGGAAGAGCACCCGCTCGAGGCAGATGCACCTGAAGGGTTTGAGAACAGGCCAACAGATCCAGGAGAGATGGGAAAGACACCTGCATGCAGAGGAAATTGCACGTGCAGAGAGGACATTCAAACATCAGGTCCTTGAACTCAGCATACAGGAACAGGAGAAACGAGCTGAAGACTTTTTCATTTTCCAACAAATGAAAAACTCAGATCGGTCTGTCAGCCTTCCTTTGTTCTGGTATTTGTTTTCTTCAAAGTGGTATTTGTTCATGCACACCCATACAGACACACATACACACACGCGCGCGCGCGTAGAGAGAGAGAGAGAGACGCACGCACACACGTCACTCCAGCTTTTGATCAATCGCACAGTCAGACTTCGTCTGTTTGCATTTCTCTCTTTCGGATTTCTCTAAACTTTCTGTCGTTTGTGCCAATATCAGCTTGAAATGGTTTGCATCCGCCTTGATTTATTTTGCTTCCTTCATTCATCCTTTGCTCTGTGCCTGTATAGACACCCACCCGTCTTCCTCTTTTGAGTTGTTTTCAGAAGCGGGAGGGAGGCAGAGCGTCGACGCCTGGTGCGGTCCCGTTACGCAGATATCTGCAACGATGCAGAGCACAGGGGGCACTCCAAGCTTGAACGGATGGAAGAGAAGAGCGAGGAAGTCGCGAGGCAGGCAGGAGAACGACAGAGGAGACGGCTGCTGGAAAATGCAGAGCGCTCGATGAAGTTTGTGAACGCGGCAGAGAAATTGGGGAATCTGGAAAGACAGGCAGAGTATCGGAAGGGACTTGTGCAAGAGAGACTATACGAAAAGGTGCGTGGGTCTTTTGTCCGAATCGGTTGTCGTTTTTCATTCTTACCGTCGGTCTGCACTTCTATCTGTACTGTTCTTTTCCTACGAGGGCAACACAAAAGCCAACTCTCTGCTGTCTAGACTGGAGGCCGAACGAATCTGTTGGGAAGATTCAGGCCTGGTTGGTTGGTCTCTCTCTCTGTCTCTCTCTGCCTGTCTGGTCTTTTTGATAAAATTGTTTCCTTTCGACTCGGCAGGCGGATCATCCATTCTTCTTGCTCCTCTTTGGCATCTTATCTTGTCGGCATCATTGCATGTCTAGCTGTCTGGCATCGATCGATTTTTGCATGTATGTATGCATGCAGGCGCAACAGGTGGAGGCACTGAAAAATCTGAAGGGCCACTTCGCGCTGCAACGAAGAGAGAGGTCAGAAGGCGTAGCAGGGAGACAAAGATAGAAAGACAAACGAAGCGAGAGGGAAAGAGGCACAGCGGGAAAAGGGAAGCTTTAGATTGCAGTCTTGTAATTCGGTGGGAAGGGAAAAGAAAGCAGGCAAGAACGCTTCAACATAGGAACAGACAGTATGCAGGAACAGGTTTCGCTCCCCCTGTGTGTTTGTGTGTGTGTGTGTGTGTGAGAGAGAGAGAGAGAGAGAGAGAGTCTCTCAGAGCGTGTGCGGGCGTTTGTGTGATTGTGTGTGCGTCAGATCTTGTGAACATGCGTGACTCTGTCTCTGGGCCTGCTTGCAGGAACGTGAGACAAGCAGCTCTGAGGAGTCTCCCAGTCAACCTTCGGAGTATTTCGCCCGGCCCTTCACATTACGTCTCTCCCTTCCATCCGTCGGTCCTCAGGCCTTTCGAGTCGGTGTCAGATGCGCTACGGGACCGAAGCTTTTTCTCGGGACCCGCTAACGCAAGCACGAGTGTGCAACTCCCTTCTGCAGAACCAAATTAGTATTTTTATGTGTTTCTGCATAGTCTGTTGTACAAATATGCACATATATAATATGTATATATTATAATAATGTTTCTGCATGTATATAAGAGACGCACATGCCAAATCTTTGATCAATCATCAGTTTTTTTAAGGTTTTTGGATGATTGACGGCTTCGTATGTTGTCGTATGTGTGACACATCCCCGTATATGAGGGGTGCATCTAACTGATGATTGGGGGTTTTGTTATGCATGCCGCATCCCCATATACAAGAGGCGGATCTAGCCTAGTTTGTGAGTCAGAAAGTTCTCATTTTTTCTTCTAGTCTTAGTTAGTCTCAATTCTAGGAGCAAATTAATTGATTACCTTTTATATCTAACTTAGTTTGTTTTCTTAGCAGATCTTAAAATTCGGTGTTGGAGGACCCGGGATCTGACATTGAATAATGATTTTTTTAAAACTAATAGACACAATTGACTCTTCGCGATCTTAACTCTTCTTCGTCTTTATTTATTTTATAGTAAGCATTCGGTTTAGTCTAGAAATTTAGCATCAAAACTTAAGCTTTCAATTTACTCCCACTGTGTAGTTTCCCAGTCGTGGTAAGCGTCCCTTGGCCAGTGAGGCTTTGTGACCATTAAACAATGTGAGGGGACCGCTATTACCGCGGCGGGTTTCGCCCTTATGTGGACCATTGTAGACCTTCAAACATCAGGTGGACCGTTAGACCAAACCATGCATGTATAGGCAAAGACCCCGAGGCCTCAGCAGGGTAGGCATGGGTAGGCTGAACTACTCTCGCCAGTACTCGCCAGATAAAAACGTGAAAGGGGGGGGGGGCGGGGGGACATATGGTGGACATCGATACTACGCTTCCGCATGCTTCCGCAGTGTCATCTTAGAATCATCGAATGCACATGTCTGCACAACCACGTACGTCGAATATTGAAATCGTCGAACGGCGATTCAGAGATGCTCAAGGAGAGACAAATATAGACAAAGACGACGCTGAGACCCTGACAGCTTTCCCCCAATCGGACGTCTTCATTAATTGCCTTTTCCCGTTCTTCGTTACCGTCTCTCTCAAGACTTCAAACAAGCACGTGCATATCTTGATGAGACACTCAGTGGCTCTGTGCATTTGATCCTTTGCCACAGCCCACTTTCTGATATCGCGAGATAGAGAAAGTCGACGGGTGAAGAAACGAAGATGAGTGGCTCTCTGGGTGTTGCGGGCTCATTTGAAGGGCGAAAATTCTCCGAAACTCTGAGGCCGCCTCCGATAAAGGAGACGGCCGAAGAAGACAGCGACAACATCATCAAACGAAGGGGGTCGAAGACGAACCGAATTTTTCTGCTGGGCGTCTGTGGAGGCACTGCGAGTGGAAAGACGTCCGTGTGTAACAGAATCATCAACGATCTCGGAGATGTCAGGGTGGCGCTCATCAGTATGGGTCGGTAGTGTTTTTCGTCCCTGCTTCTAGATTTCTCTCCATCTTTCCCCCTTCGGTGATGTCAAGCTTCTTCACTGATTACCACAGAAGAGCCTCGTTTCGTCTGCTGATGTGACGGTCATTGCATGCGGTCGAACGTCCCCCCCCCCCCTTCTCACTGGTGATCTGATTTGAGGATGGGAAGGGCAAACTTCGGGATCCGTCTCTCAATGTGTCTGTGTGTCTGAATGCCGGTCACTCTGTCCGTCTATCTCTCCTTGTGACCCTCCTTGATAGTCGTTTATTTTCTTTAGTGCGTCAGGCTGCGTGTTCCACGTGCATGAACCTTCCCGTCTGCCTGGTTGTGGACGTCAGATAAGCCCCTGTGTGGGCCTCTGTGTCTCTCTTTCTCTCGCTGTCTCGTCTGTCTGTGTGTGTGGCTTTCGGCCCCGGTTTGTCTCGAAGTCGGGCCGCCTCCGCTTTGCTTTTCTGGAAGCAATGTATGCAGGAGAGAGGGCAGGAGAACCAAATGGGTGGACTTTGTTCTTTCCTGGTGCTCTCCTTTGCTTCCCTTCATTTCATTATTTCTCCCTTCTCTTTTGACTCTCTCTGTGGGTCTGTGCATGCATGAACTTTCTTCCTGCATTCGCGTGTCGGCCCATTCCTCCTCTTTCGCTCGGTTTGCATATGTGAGTGCCTTCTGATGAAATAAATACTTGAGCGAGCGAGCGAGCCTGCTGCAGACTGCTTCTACAAGGGACTGAAGAAAGGGCAGGACGCAACGAAGTACAACTTCGACCACCCTGATGCGTTTGACTACGACATCTTCTTCAAGACGCTCTCGGACCTCGCTGAGGGGGGGACAGTGGACATCCCCGTGTACTCATTCGTCACCCACAGCAGGCTGGAGGATCAGGCCACGCGTATGACAGCGACCCCTGTGGTGATTGTGGAGGGAATCCTGGTCTTCCATGACGCACGGATCCGGGACCTCTTCAACATGAAGGTCAGTCGCTTTGTGTGTGTGTGTGTGTGTGTGTGTGTGTGTGTGTGTGTGTGTGCGTGTGTGTGTGTGTGTGTGGGTGTGTGTGTGGGTGTG